>BQNB010115245.1:4216-21598 GCA_026074375.1 Tanacetum coccineum
TTAATTATTTGTTAATTATAATCTGATTTTGTTATAATAAAAAGTGTACATGTTTCCCTACAAACCCACCACGCGTACCTTGAATCGTCAACGGAAAACCAAAACCCGCGATTTGTGGCAGCGATTTAAAGCTGAAACCCCAAATCCGCGATTTATCCCCGCGGTTTAGGGAAGCGATTTAGGTGAGAAACTCAAAAAACCCTAAAAGGGTTTAGAGTTCGATCGTGGGTTTTAGGTATAGGGTAGGACCAAAATTATGAGAGGTTTTTGAAGAGGATTGAGTTAAGAATGAGGGATATGGGTGTGTTTATACAAGCACCCCAATAACCCTAAATCTTGGTCACCAAGTTAAGTTAATTCTTTAATTAAACAAAACTCCACCTCCTTCCTTTTTCCCCCTCAATGGCCGGCCACAAACACCCCTTCTAGAAGCTTAGGGAAGTCGGCCAAACTTGGCCACTCCTTAAGGTTTGGGTTTTGTCCGGTTTAGTCCTTGGTTCTATATTTAGAATGTTTATATAATTAATTAAACAAGTAATTAATTAAATAGCTATTTAAATATAAATCGTGAAGTAACCATACTCTTCGTGTATTAACGTGTGTGCCCCTAATAGGCTCACGTATTTCTAATGTATAACTTGCGGAACCGACTACCAAATTCCAACATCTCCCACTTGGGAGGCGGAGTAGCAGGCTTGCAGATATACTGATAATTGGCAACGTCTAGCAAACACACACAATTACCTTTAGATTAAAAATACTTGAGATAATAGTTTCAAGAACAATCTCAACTTATTAATGGTTATTTATTACTTGCTTTTATCATCCCTTTGTTCAGATAGCGTTAAACCATAGATACGAATCCTAACTCATTTCATATAGTTTAACCATTTAGATTCTCATTATAGAAGTTAATTCAGATATACCAAATATAATTAAGAATCATCTTAAAATTACCCTTTGGGTGTGGCCACACAATTATCTGATTAATTCTGGATAGGGCCCAATGGTATCTTTATGCACATATAATGAGGAACAAATCATTTGTTGACTACAAGTGTTGTCGATGCTGCTTCACATTCACTCTGAAAAATAGCTTTTATAACTACCATATTACAGGACAGCATTTGGCTATAATCACAAAGTGATATCCACACATACAGAACTTGTTTGTATCTCAAGTTTGAGGATGACTTATTAAACCATTTTCGACATTTTACTCATGACAAAGGATCCAAAAGTAAATATTCAAAAGTTGGGATGTCCAATATACATCCCTTGTAAATACATACGAGTTTGGCGGGAACAATCCGTATATTCAAAGAATATAACCAACACTCACATTTGCCTTGCATAACAATATTCTCATATTGTTAACTGTCAATGGACATATTTAGAATGATAAAATCATTCAAAGATTAAACGTGCAAATATAGGATAACAATTATTATATGAATGAATAACAAATACCAAGTAATTTTATTCACCAGAAAATAAAAATTGTTTTACAATCCTAATTATCAAAATTCTAAAACAAATATGCATGAAACTAATTAGCAAGTTGAAGTCCAATGTTTCCAACATTCTCAACTCTTTCTTTACAAGACAGCTAAATAGTTATCTGGGTAAACTTTCTGAATACTTGTTTCAAGCTCACAAATTTGTGAAGGATTTGAATGATATGATGAGTGTCGTATGTATATTTGCATACTATTGCAAGTATCATAGTATGAAAATGTGACAGTACTTTTAATGGATAATTTGAAGTCAACAACATACCTATCTCAGACAGTCATCTTTACAGTTGCTAAAAATGTAAAGTATTCTTATTCTTTAATGTGTAATGCAACGATGCTCTTATCTGAGCATATCTAGTTTGTAGATTTATCATAAAAGATGCAATCCTACTTTAACTAGGATTGATTATTCTCTAGCATCGTGTGTACACAAACAACACTATGCATTATATAATTCGTAAACATTTATTTTAACAGTTATCTAAATCACTCTCAATTAGATATTGTTGTTGTTAGCTCGTCTTGCTCTTGTGCAAAAGTAACTACCAGTCTCATACAAAATATAAGATATACATGATGAATCCTTCGTTAAAGGGTTTTCATCCATGTATTAAATTATCTCAAGTGAAATATATCATTTAAGACTTGCTTCAATGATGTATTGCATTATATTGGACTTAATTTCCGCATATGTTTACTTCATTAAACATTTATTCCAAAGTCGTTTGTTTTATTTCCTAAATTCCCAAGTGAAGTTTCATTCCAATCTAAGGATTAATATCTAGCTTTAATGGAATGATTTTAATATGTTACACAACATATGAATTTTAAGGAAAAACATAGTGATCCCACTTGATGTCAGGTGTACTCAAGAGTTATTTTAATTTAATCAGAAACCATATTATGATTAAACTTAAGATCTCAGCTCCTAGATGCATGATTCAATCCACACTTGGATTCTATTATCTTGTATACTTTATAAAGATTATTTTAAACTCATAACACCTTTTGATTACACCCCGTCATCGCAAAAGGTAATCATAAAGAAAAGAGTTATAAAACTTAATTGTCATATGACAAATATAGACTCATAACCCTTTTGATTACACATCGTCCTCGCAAGGTAATCATTAAGGAAAGAGTTATGATCATTAATTTGTCATATTACAGATTCAAGAAAATCTGTATGACAATTACTTATCTTTATATAATTAATGTGTGTAGAAAAGAAAGATTTAATCATAGTCAATTGCTTGAGTAAGACTAAAAACTCTTGTCACCAGTCAAGCATTAATATGTATACAATCTTGTCTTTATGAGCCTTTCTTCAAAAGAAACTCATTCTCACCTTTCAGTTTAACTGTTTGGCAAAAGATCAATCAAGCTTAAAACTTTGATTGCCTTTTAAGGACTGCATCTTGTCATTCATAGTTCTAAGATATTTATCAGATTTAAGATGTGATAATTCATCTTATTAGTTTAGCAATCTTATTATGACCCTCTAACTTACATTCCTCAGCATTGATAATAAAATATCAATCAAGTGATGAGGCATCCATGCGGATTTATGAATGAGAGTTACATTATACTTTGGTTCGATATTTTCATGTTTAACCTTAGTATGACATTCACAAGTGGATTTAGAAGGTAAGGTATTTTGTTCTTGAATCACTTCAAGATTTGTAGATGCTCCCACTTACTTTGGTAAGTAGAGAAAATTCTCTAAATACTAAGTATTTAAGCAACAATGAATTGTTCTTAATTGGGAAACACAAAACACATATTAAGTTCTCATATCTAGTTTGTTAATAATATGATTCATAAGATTTTAACAAATTTCAGAACTTTAATCAAAACATAATGGGATTCCTTCCAAGAACCCGAATTAGGGTTTGTAGCAAAACCCTAATTCTTGTATCACCCTTTAACCGAAAACCTTAGCAAAGGTTTGTGTTACGTCGAGCTAGGAGGAACACCAAAACTACAATCTTCAAGCTAGGAAGTGTAGAAAAATCAAAAATCCCTAAGGGTTTAGGGGTTTCAGTTGTGGGTTGTCTTAAATACCTTTTAGGTTTGAACTATATTGAGTGTATCCATGACACACACAATTTTATAACCTTAATAGATTTTAGAGGTAGATCAATTAAAGCTATCACGAATCAGACAATATGAATATAGTTTGTTTTAACCTATTAGACATACCATAATAACGTGGTATTCAATAAGTAATGGAATTGTGAGACTTCATCAGAATTCCATAGATAATTTAATTCTTTTTGGATCAAATACTTGTCAATTGGGTCGAACCAAGTGCATGCTATAGTGTATATTTCTTGAATAATACAATAACCCTATGTTCACGTGTTCACAAGAAGACACAACTGTTCAAGAATTATATGTTTATGTGTTTACAAGAAAACATAACATGTTAAGTATACATTATAAGTCTTTGAATAATTCAAGGATCTCGTGTTTATGTGTTAACAAGAAGACATAACAATTTTACTACATACTTTATGTTATAAGTCATTGATTAATTCAAGGACTTTCTAATTATGTCTTAACTAGAAAACATAATTATAGTAACTAAAGTAGTTGTGAACGCAATCTTTTGAGTTCAATAGTAATCTCAAGCTAATTTCATACTTCAAAATTATGATTGTTATTATTTAACCACAATTAAATTGACTAAAACATGTAGTCAAAATGTTGAAGTAGCTTTACATTATATCATGACATTTGAATGTAATAGAGCAACAAACATCCAAACAATATGATATTGTCTAGAGTATTACAAGTATATATCAAACCATAATGTTTAATAAGGAGTTGTGGCTTATCATTCTATAGATAACGCTTCGGAAAGCAACATCAGAAAGGTAACGGGTTATCTATAAAAGAAAATGCAATTTTCCTTAAACTATGGTCGTTCATATTTGAAAAGTAATGAATTATTTCACAGCAAGCTAGAAATAATAAGGGCAACTAACAAGGAAATGAATCTTGTAGCTCCCACTGAAATTGACAACATTAGATGAATATGTTTCCAGTAATAAAACGCAAACTTCCCCACAGGATTTTGTCACATTGTAAGGGTACATCACAGTAGAAGCACATAGCGATTTATTTACTTTCTATTTACTCAAAATTGCCTACAAGTAGCAATGTATTTAGGTATTGAATCTAACTGATGTATATGAAGTTCATACTTATGTAATGAAGGGACTAGCCATGTCATGCTTTCCATTAACTTGAACAATTAAGCATGCAATACCTCCGTTAATCGTTCTGCCTAGCCACAAGGGGTGTATAGCACTATAAGGATGAGTCAGTCCAAGAAAATTTACCCTAAATAACATGCTAGCAATTTTCTTTACTCTTGGAACGGTTTAAACTCATACATCGTGACAAGTGCAAGATGTTGTTATATTGATAGCTATAGACCAAAATATACTCTAAGTACACAAAATATGTTACTTTCAAAAATTTCAGAACCGGAAGAGGTAATGAAAGATTACAAGTGAGTAAATAATAATTTGAAAAATAAATCAATTATAAACCCTAATCTTATTTTTGTGTCAACCAATGAGAAAGACATGAGTAAAGTCTCACATCTTCTTACCAGAAAAGAGACTATGTTTGTTCTTCTATTAGAAAAATAAACTTTGTTTTACAATTATGTTGCAATAACACAATTACCAGATCTAGAAAGGTCA
Organism: Tanacetum coccineum; assembly: GCA_026074375.1. Classification (NCBI taxonomy): domain Eukaryota; kingdom Viridiplantae; phylum Streptophyta; class Magnoliopsida; order Asterales; family Asteraceae; genus Tanacetum; species Tanacetum coccineum. The sequence continues at coordinate 9,450 of BQNB010115245.1, forward strand.
GTTTAAGATTATCGATAATTAAATTCTTAATAGAAAATAACTACCCCAATTAATTACAAATTACGACTAAGAATCCAACTTGACATCCTACTTATTAACCAGAAGGTCAGACCAGTGAGAATCAAATAGGCAAGAGGTATGCGACGAGCATTAATTGCATTATAATGCAACTCTTAGATTTATAACCATGTCCATAACATTAGTAATCATACAATAATGTCGTGAGCATGTTTAGTTCTCATCTTATTCCTCAAGTTCGAGGTCTGACTAGGTAACCGGATTTAAAAGTTCGACCAAAAGTACGTGCAAAAATAGTTAGAGGTCTGACTAGTGAACCATAATTTCCATGTGATTTGGAATGACCTTGAGGTTTGACCAGACAGGCTAAACCAAATGCATGTGTTCTTGGTTGGATGGCATTGACTTAAAATTTTCAAAAGGGGTATGCACATAAATGTGTTAAAGTGTTAAAAGGAGCAATGCAAAACAACTTTGTAGCACTAATTTTAAAAACCTTTAATAATGACACTGTGGGACCATGTTATGGTTTCACGTAATTCTAAATCGAACGCATAAAGAAGCGAAGAATCAGGTCAGCGTGAAGCGTATTAAAAACCTGAGTTCTTTAGGAGGGTTAACCACTTCCTCCTTAAACTTATCGTATAGTTTGTTCTAGTAGATGAGCCATACTTCACATGAGTCCATAGCATTCTGTTTTAAATATTCTTGAAATCAAAGTTCATAGTTTTAAAAAGTTTATTATAATTTTCCTCAAAAATCAAATTTTGCACGTAGCAAAAAATAGGCACTAATAAACAAGTATTTGAAACGTGTAATTAAATAGACTAGTTTTAATATCATCTTTTCACTAGTATTATCCTATTTGGCATACATATTAGATGTGTAAACAAATAAACAAGTAATACTATGCATATTAGAGACAAATACAAAAGATGACATTAATTAACAAGTAAAATCCGAGTTCTCTTACGAGTCTCCCCAATTGGAGAACCATAGAGACCCTCAACCAGTTTTATCAATGGTTGCCTAGATCGCCCCCATTACGTAAGATGATTGAGTAAGGTCTTATGACCGATAAGTGAAAAAACAAATTAGACCAAAATATGTAAAAGATCAAGTTTTCTAAAAAATAAAAGATTTTAGTTTACCATAAATTAAAATCAAGATCTTTATATATATAGTTAAAATCCTCCTACTATAAAAAGAAACATATCTTACTAAATTAACAGTTTAATTTTATTCCTCTTTACAATATTAGCAATCAATTGTTTTCAAGATCTAGATCTACAACTTTTATTTAATTATGGCAAGGATTTGCATAATCTTTGCCATATTTGCAAGAAACATAAAAAAAAATAGTTAAGCTCACCAGATTCAAGCATATGAATTAAATCTAGGCGTATACAAATCAAGACAAGATATAATTCAAAAGTGTAACCCTAATGCCAAAACGAGTTGGCTCTGATACCACTGTTGGGATTTTAAAATCTAGGTAACCAATTAGCTACGAGTACGCAACAGAATGGATCTAGTTTTAGCATATAGATTAACACATATAAATTAAACAAGTAATTTACTAACAGTTTGTTTATTGAGTTAAATCAATAAACTTACACCGGATCTTGATCTTTAAACGAGTGATTAAATTACCACCTCTATGGTTAGCTTCACAAGTACCATCAAAACCCGACAACCGAGTAAACGACTCGAATTAGCTAGTCAACCTTCACGAACCAAACACCTTGTGTTATAAGGATTCCCAAACGCACCACTTGAGTCTTGAACCAAAAATCAATTAAACCGAATGAACCCTAATTCGGTTAGGGTTTTAAACCGAACCGAAATTCCTAGATCCGAATAACAAGAAACCCTAGTTAGGGTTTATAGCTTCAATCGAACTAGGAAACCACCAATCAAGCACCACGTGTGAATCTTGAATCACCAAAGAAGAGAAACAAGAAAACCAAAAAACCCTTGTGAGGGTTTGTCGAATTCGGTTAAGGTAAAAAACCAAAAATCCCTTAATAAAGATTGAGAGGTTTCGGTTAGGGTTTTGAGGGAAGAGAAGAGCACCGAAAACTATTTATGTTTTAGGAATTTGATAATTGATCAATTGAATTAAAAAAGAAGGTGATGGGTTATGTGTTTTTATATAGACACACGGATACACACACATCGTACACACACGGGTATGAACTCTGTGGTGACGAAGTTTTCCCGGGCGACATTTGTCGCCCGGGAAAACCCACTAAACGACAAAAGTCTGTCCGACGTGGCACAAATTCTGATAGACTTTTTAGTCAAAGTTCGAAGAAGTTTTCCCGGGCGACATGTCGCCCGGGATAAGTTGGTATAAAATTTTTGACCAAAAAAACATCAACTAAATCTTTGGCGGGCAATTTTTCCCGCTCATCTATCCCGGCGAACAAGTCGCTAAATTGGAAAAGTTTATTAAAAAAAATAATCACGTGCATGTTTAGGGTTGGATTAGTGTTAATTTAACGGTGTTTTAAACTTTCCCGGGCGACATGTCGCCCGGGAATCTTTTTAATAATAAATTACACAGTTTTTAATATATATAAAACTATATATTTTTTTTAATAAAACCTTTCCCGGGCGACATGTCGCCCGGGATACCTTTTAATAAAAAAATATATAAATTACACAGTTTTTAATATATATAAAACTGTATATTTTTTTAATAAAATCTTTCCCGGGCGACATTCGCGCGGATACCTTTAAAAAAAAAATTTCGGTTTTTAAATCAGTATTATTTATAGAATATATTTTATAATTATATATTTATTTTATAAAATAATTATTATATATTTGATAAATAATAACTATATAAGAAAAGCACTATGTTTTCTTGGTTCGGTCGGATATGCACTACCCTTCTATAATTCAACATGATATACCGTATACTTTTTCAAGATGCACATTCGTCAAGTAACACAAAAACAAACATTTATTTAGTTAAATATTATACATACCACTTGTAGTAACACAAGCGAGGTCTAAGACCGATAACCAACGTGAGTTACAAACAGACACTTAAACATATTAGACTGATAATCATACGAGACTTACAAACAGATACATTCCAAATGACAAACTACTCCAAATCAAGTTTTCCCATGTCATTGTAAACTTCGTGAAGTAGTGCAGCTGAATTAAGTGTGTGTTGTTCCGGATTCTTATACATTTCTAATCATTTGCCAGAACGAGTAACCTGTTTATCTTATCAAGCAATAGTGCTTTGCAGTTTTGAGCCACTCCTGCATTACTTTAAAGTCACTGGAAGAATAAATTAGGAGTCGAAGATGGATCCCCTTGGAGAATAAATTGAGTCGTTAAGCTCCTGGACGAAAAATTGTAGTCGATGAAGATCCTAGAGAATGAATTGGAGTCGTTGAAGCTCCAGGAGAACCAACCAGGAGACGGACTCGTTCCTCTTTCCATAAAAAAAAATTACATCCGAAAGTGTCTTCGAGAGGCTGTTAAAGAGTATAGCTAATAAGTTTTTACAACTAACCACATTATTTATATATATACACAAAAAAAGCATGTGAATGTCACTTTGATCGCGGACAATGCATTTGTAATTTTACACGGGTTTTAGGTTATACGACTCTCGGAAGAACAATCTCCAGATCCACACAGGACACGCCAAAAGCATCAAATGACACCATCTACACCATAATAGCAGTGTGATATGTCTGGTGTTTGAGATTGGTAAAGAATGTGTGTGATCAGTGGGTGAATGTGAGGAAAATATCTGCTTATTATATGGTAAAAAAAAGGTTTTTTTTGGAGAGTTATTTTGGCGGGAGTAAAACCATAAAACCATAAACGACTCTGTCCGTTGAACGTCTAATGCACAACGAAAACACATTGACTCATACGTTGAACGACTAATGTACAACGACAACAACACCGAGTACATCCGTTGAACGTCTAATGACAACGACATCATGATCCAGTCTACCTTTGAACGCCTAATCGCACAACAATAACACATTGAAACATACCGTTGAACGTCCTAAGTACAACGATAACACATTGACTCATACTTGAAAGTCTGAATGTACAATGCAGACAACACATCGAGACATCCGTTTAACGTTCTAATGTACAAAGATAACATATTGACCTCATCCATTGACGACTAATGTACAACGATAACACATTGACCATCCGTTGAACTCTAATGTACAACGAAAACACATAGAACTCATACTTTGAACGTCTAATGCACAACGAAAACAAATTGACTCAAACGTTTAACGCTAATGCACAACGATAACACAATTGACACAAATACTTTGAACGTCTAATGTACAAGAACGACAACCACACTCTAGTCAATCCGTTGAACGTCTAATTATACAACGCATCATATCCAGTCATAGATTACCCGTATGAAAACGTCTAATGTACAACGACATCATAACCAGTCATCCGTTGAACGTCTAAAACTTTATTTCAAAATTATAGTTTTGATAGATTTATAAAACTTTATAATTTTTTGATAAACCTTTTCCCGGAAAACTTTTGGTAAAAAATTATAATATTTAATAATAGTTTTCCCGGGCGACATGTCGCCCGGGAAAAGGTTTATCAAAAATTATAATTTTGATAAATATTTTCCCGGGCGACATGTCGCCCGGGAAAATTTTAGCAAAAATTATAATTTTTGATAAACCTTTTCCCGGGCGACATGTCGCCCGGGAAACGTTTTTATATTTGCTGAAAAGACCCTCCAATTTTTTTGTTATGGCGCCATTTTGCGCTAAACGACAAAAGTTGTAGTTTTCCCGGGCGACATGTCGCCCGGGAATGTCGCCCGGGATAAACTTGGTACCAAAAACAGATCTGAGTTATACAGAAGCATCACAAAACGAAAAACAAAAAAACTCTCCAGTGATCGATTTTTTACAAGCTGCACCACCATCGTCACACGCCATCACCACCTCCCGGGCACCACCACCGACCTAACCCACTCACCACCACCACCACTCACCACATAACCCACCACTACTCTCCACCGCTATACTCACACAACACAGCCAGCAGTACCGAGCACATTATATCCACCAACTCCTCCTCCTCTAAACCATAATTCTTTTCTAAACCCTCTAAATTATGATTCTTCTACTTCTTTTCTAACCCTCAAGAAATTTACAATAAAGTTTGGTATATTATAAATTGTGTTAATTTTTTTTAGACAGTGACAGTGACACAGTAGCATCTCCTAGTCCGAGAGCCGAGAACGAGCCGAGGGGCCAGAACGAGCTGAGTCAAAAGCAGAAGGTATATTGTAAATTTTTTTTATCCTTTTGGTATCCCCGGCGACATGTCGTCGGGGAATGTTTAATAGATTTATTATTTGTGGTAAAATTGCAAATCCAAACAACTCCATGACACGTATGAAAAAGCAAATCCAAACCACAACTTTGACAAAACTGTAAAAATGCAAATCCGAAACACTCCTTGACAGCTTATTTTTATATAAATGTATTTTTTTTTTTATGTTTATATAAATGAATATCGTTTAGGTATTTATTTTATTGAACCCATTTAGGAATGTTTAGTATTTTAGTGATTATTTTTAGAAAATCCCCCGTCTGATTATTTTAGAAAATTAATTTCGGAAAGTCCCCTTGTTTGGAGAATGGCTTTTGAATATTGTTGTGTTCATTTAGATAAGAAGCGTATAATTGTTTTACTAATTGAGATGATTTCGACAGTGTTTCTCCTTTACTCCCTACGAATATGTCTTTAAATTAAAACACATAATTGGGGAGATGAGGGAAAATGCTGTCGAAATTTTCATTACTCAAATAGTAAAATCGGTTATACCATTCATATATGGAGACGAATCATTCAAAGAGTGGGTTAATGATGCCTCCATATGTTGCACTAGGGAACAAAACATCTCGTAATCCTCGTTTGAAATGTGTTTAAATTAAGTTGCATAAAATAACTAATTGTATCGTAAAACGTAGTTTTTGGTAATTGAGTAAATTGGACAAGTTTTTAACGGAAAACCTGAAAAAGCATTTTAGTAACCGGACTTAAGAATAACGGTGAGTTGCGTTTAAAATGATCAAATACATTTTCCGCAAACAATCAAACAAACTCTACCTTGAAGATATGGCCAGAACAGACCACGTGCGGTGAAGGTCGTCGAACATGAGAGTCATAAAAAGTTTTATGAACGGGGGTGTCATTGTGGTAGAGATGACCCTGATGGTTATACATGTCGACAACTCATCTGATCGTCAGTGCACTTTCTACTAGTTTTGCATGACTTGGAATTGGCTGGCCCCCCCCCCCTTGTAGCATATAGATGGTCCAATCAAAAGAATGTTGACGCAAGTTTGCCACCCAGATTATCATAGATGATGTTGATTGATGACGTATTATTATTTAAATTGATGACGAGAAGACGCCATTCCTCAAGAATTACAGATTCTGATGATGAGACCCCGTCACCTTGATATTGATGAAGGTGGTAATGTTGATTATTCTAGTGCAGAAGAATATTGAATCTTTTAGTTTAACTAGTAACAGAAAGACGCTTATTTGAATAATGAATGAATGAACTGTATGGATTGTCTAATGTGTATATATTATTTGGATGTATATGCAATTGGATGTGTGCATGACTTTTTTATGGATTTGTTCATAAATTTCTATATTTTATCCAAATGCTACCTGTAACAGATGTCAGCTGATGTCGCACGGGGTCACAGGCGGTGACGGAGGAAGGTGATGATCTCCCCCTCCATATCGGTACCCCACCGGCTGTTGGGGGTAGCTTAGGCAACCAGATAGTAAGAATTTTCTGATTATTGTAATACAAGCATAAACTTGATACCATTTGAATTTGCTTGCCTTGGAATTTTTTGACTTTGTCACATCCCTTTGATTTGTGCAGTAAGGGCACCCGAAAGCCCAATTTGGGTGGCAGGTAGAGCGTGCAGGCCCGCATACCCCCAGGAAGACCCGGAACCTCGGTTAAAGGCCATCACGGATAGAAGAGATGCCCCGTCCCCTTTTCCGGTTTGAGTTAACGCCGAGAGACCCACATGCCTCTTCGTGACCATGCGGCTTCCATTGGGGCCAACTTACCTCGGGGAGCTCGTTAGGGAGTTGCCCTTGCACTACCCTTCTTGGCGCCAAATGCCGCCGGAGCGGAAGGCGGGGGTCGTGGCAAAGTATTGGGGTAAGTTATTTCATTATCCTTATTAATGTTAATTTCATTAACGTGTTCATCTATTTTAAATGTGTATATTTATCATAAATTTGTTTTATTTATTTATAATCAAATAATAAATAAACCAAATTAAGATAAATGAATATAAATTATATCTCCTAACTCTGTCTTTGTTGTATATATTGCAGACCCAGTTTTGACTTGGCGCGTCCCCACATGGCACCGACGCTGCCACAAAATCTATGCGGGCATCCAGCAGCACCTGCAAAAGATCTACAATGGCAAGAAGGCTGCTCTCAAAGAAAGATATTGGGTTCCTGAAGAGGACGAGACTTATGACCTGGAGCGCCTCAGACGCGGACGTCCTATCTATTTCCACGTCACATGTCTGAGTAAATTGGGATCGCAGCTTTGCATTTTGGAAATGATCCCAAGAAACCTTTTGCCCGGCTTTGCCCAAAATAAACAAAACCGGGCAAAGAGCAAGGTCGTATGCCGACAGGGATCCCGGTCTATTGCCGCCCTCCGAGATATGCATTAATAAATAGATATAATTATACCTCCATATATATAAGATATATATAATATATAAGGTGGTTGGGGTTTATATATATATATATATATTAATATAAATAAAAATATAATTAACGCTTTGGTGTGTATGTGATTTGTCGTTTTTAAATTGTTTCATCTTATATACAAGATGGTATTCGCAAGATGAGACCTCAGCAACTAAGCGAGTACCCCGTCGCTGATCCACACCTTCTTACTGACACATACTGTTGAGGCGTATTCTTGAACCCCGAGACAAAGCTTCTTTATGTAAGTTTTCTTCCAAAACAACGAACACGCACTTTAATGATTTGTGAGAAATAAATATATTGACCCCGACTAATATAATAACTATCTTGATTTTTTTAGTGACTACATAGTGATGATATGCAGAGAGGCTACAAGTGTCCTAGGCTCCACACCCCCGTACGTTGTGACCCTACACGAGGATGAAACATGGTCGCCAGTGTTTCGCGGGGCAAGCAAGCGGGGGCACATACCCGGTGTTGGACGGGTTTTACCAGGACAGGGCAACGGTCATTCCTCCCCCATCTCAACAGCACGCACACCACCGAAATCGCTAGGGCTTCAAAAAAGAGGGAGAAGCATCTCACGCAACAATTAACAGTTCATGAGGTTATTTTAATGAGTAGAACGACAAGTTTTCTCAGATGGCTTAATCAATTTGAGTCACAACCTGAGTACGGTGGTGGCATGCGGGAGTGGCGGAGCGGGATGATGAGCCAGGAGATGATGAGACGGCGGCGAGGAGGAGGGACTATTAGTTATGGTGATGTTTGGGTAGGTATAAGACTATTTTTGTGTCTTAGAAGTATATATTGGCGACCTTATGTATATTTGTTCCTCGTACGTTTAGAACATGTTATCTAATAAATATTGAATTGTATCTTCGGATAAAGAAGTCTTGTGACACGTCACCCTTATTGTAATTATATTGTGTTTATCTCGGATTTTGAACGTATTTAGCTTTAAATTATTATCAAATGCGTTGATCGTATTGTGTTTCGGTACAAGTTGTAATGTATTTGGGTAGATTCTATATTGGTTTATACAGGTTTGAGTTTTGATAGATTTTTTCCGGAAAAATTCCGGAAAAAAATCTGGAAATCGCCTGCTGTGCAGGCTGCAAAAAAAAAAATTTGCAGACTTTTCCCGGGCGACATGTCGCCCGGGATTAGTTTAAATAAATATTTGTTAGTACTATCCCGGGCGACATGTCGCCCGGGAATTTAAAAAAAAATATATTCAAAAATTATTCCCGGGCGACATGTCGCCCGGGAAAAATTAAGAAATATATATATTTAATAATGTTTCACCGAAAAATATTCCCGGGCGACATGTCGCACGGGAAATATTAAGAAAAATATATATTTAAAATCTTTCCCGGGCGACATGTCGCCCGGGATTATGACTAATTAATTAATTAATTTTTGTATCCCGGGCGACATGTCGCCCGGGAATACCTTCCACCGTGGCACTTAATTGTTTGACTGAAACTGTGTGGGCCCGGCGATGTCGCCCGGGAATGTCGCCCGGGAAGGAATCCCATTCGAGCTATTCCGTTCCACTTATCCCGGGCGACATGTCGCCCGGGAAAGGTATCCCCAGCGACAAGTCGCCCGGGATACCCCGGATTTGTCGCTGGGGAATATAGCAAATGTTGTAGTGTAACAGCCCACGCGAAACCTTTTTCTTTTTTTAACTATCCGTTGATAGCCGTTGGGGGGAGCAGATTTTTAAAAAAAATACCCCAAAACCCTAATTTTACCCCTTTAAAAATCCTATAAATACCCCCTTTTTATTTCATACTTCACACACACTTTCAATACATTTTATAACACACATTTCTCTATTTCTTCATTTTTTTCACTCTAAAAAAATGAATCCCAATCCCAACCAACCAAATTGGATTTCCGGTATGCTTAACGACCCAACCAACCAAATTTCGGGGTCGTCTTCGAATCCGGGCTCCTCCACTCGACCGTCATTCAACCAAATGTCTTACTAACCCAATTTGCTACCCAAGAAGAATTGTTGATGTTTCAACAATTTAAAATGCAACAAATGCACCACCAACAACAACAACAATCACCAAACCAATTCACCACTTCCCAACCACATTCCGAGCAACAATCGCACCACCTTGAAGTATTTTTTTTTTTAATGTAATGTTTTTAATTTCAATGAATTTTATTTTTGGTTTTATAAATAAGTGTATTTTAAATAAATATAAAAAAAAATTAAAAAAAAATAATAAAAAAATGCTATGACACCAGAATTCTGATGCCAAAACAATGCCACTGAATTCTGGTGCCATAGCAATTCTGGTGCCAAACTTCACTTTGCTTATGTGACACCACTTTTTCTCTATGATACGAGAAGTTTGGCACCACCACTCCTTCTATGGCACTTTTTCTCTATGGCACGCGACATTGTTTCAACAACCATACAACAAAAACAAACATTTTTTTTATATTTTTGATTGTATTCCTCAAATGCTAACCCTCTATACCAAACTACCCCTAAATTATCATCATCAATCGGAATGGACCTAATCCCGATGAGTTAGTCCTATTAACATGCGTAATATGGTGGTCGGGATATTAAACCGAGCTATACTAACTCTTCGACTTTTGCACCTCCCTTATTTTTCAAAAGTAGTCGCTCTTTCTGTCTCAAATTATAGTTTACATATTTATTTTGGGATGTCTCAAAATAATTGTCTACTTTTTATTTTAATCAATCAAAAAAGAGTTCACATGGTAAATTTGATACTTGATTGGTTGAAATTTTTAGTGTTACACTTTATTAAAATTTGTGCTTCGTGTGATAATAATTTTGAGACTGAAAGAGTAGTAGTGTTGCAAAAAATGCCTACAAGGGCGATTAATCGCCGCTTAGGCGCAAATCGGCCACCAACTTTTTGATTTGTGCAAATCGGTCAAAAAATTGGTCAAAAAGGTCAACGGAGGTCAATGGCGGTTAAACTTGCCGGAAAAATGCAAATCTCGTCGAAAACTTGTTTTAGTCCCCTATAGCCGCTGTTTATTTCTATTACGAGTTGGCTTTCAGGCCAATTACATCGGAAATATTAAAAGATTTTCGAAGATACTAATCTGATTAATCATCAATTAATTTTGGCTAAATCGATTACAAAAGGTGGTCGACCGCCACGCTAGCGACTCATTTTTGCAACCTTATACTACTAGAAAATGTGCCATTAGCAACAACTTAAATTTTATCCAACATATGAAAATAGCAACTAACACCAATCGATGCTAATTCGACCGGTGCTAATTTGAGAATGTGACAAAATTGCTTAGTGGTTGCTAAATTAACAAGTTTTGCTAAAAAAATTGCAACTTTATTAACAATTTTCTTGCTAAAACTAAATACTAAATGCACAATTTAGCAACGATTTCTCAATTGTTTTTTGTGTTCTTGAGTTTTGTCATTAAAGAAAAGTAAAGAAATGTAAAATAAACATTTTCTTTTAAAATTAAAGAAAACACTTTACTTTAATAATTAACAAAATAACACTATCTTTCTTTTCATTTCTTTCTTTTTCTTCTTTAACTAGTAATCGAAAACACAACCTGTATTTCAATTTCATTTTCTTTCTTTTTCTTTTTAGTGTTAAACGAGGTGGAATTTACCCCGCACGTTACGACGGGGCTTGCGTTGTCTATGCAACGTGTTGGTACAATGGTTTTTTTTTTCATAATTTTTTCATATATATATATATATATATATATATATATCGTATTTCTAATAAACAATTGAGACAAATGTACAATACCAAGTGCGAGGTTTAAATAGTTTTTCATAAGGAATTTTTTTTACTAAGTCGTAAATAGTTAAAAGTTGAAGGTCCGTTTTGAGGATTTTTTTTTACTTTGAGCCAACTTTTGGGCCATTACTGTAGCGCTGTGTTGTTAATGCAACGTGTTGTTAATGCAACGTGTTGGTACAACGGTTTTTTTTCACAATGTTTTAATTTTACAAATTATTAGAATTTTTTTTACGGAGTCGTAAATAGTTAAAAGTTGAGGGTCCGTTTTGAGATTTTTTTTTTTACTTTGAGCCAGAAGTCGAGCCAGATTTTGGGCCAACTTTTTTGGGCTAGTACTGTAGCAATATATCAAGCACTGTAGCATGAATAGTGCACAAAATAACAAAAGAGTGTCATGCTCTTTAGTATATAGTTAAACAAGCAAGATTACCCGCGCGTTGCTGCGGACGTTAATTTTTCGCGCGTTGTTGCGGGACGTTAATTTTTTATTTTTGTTTTTATTTGTTTTTTCGCGCGTTTTTTTTATGTTTAATAGTGTAA
>BQNB010115246.1:3290-21597 GCA_026074375.1 Tanacetum coccineum
CAATGGTGAAACTGATGCCATTAGGCTAAGCAATCTATGCTAATTGACTCTGCAGCGAAAGGGAGGAGAACAAACACTTCTCCCCTTCACGCATAATAAATACTCTATGGTGAATAGCTACATCGGATAGAGAGAGGGACGTGAGAATATTAATTTGAATGTTGCATCAAAATGCATACGAGCACAAGCCGTACCGGTGAGAAAGGGTAACATAGGCATATTGATTTAAGTTTAAACATTATCACAGGCATATGGGTATGTTAAAACTACTACAAAATACAATAATGTCTAGTCTAACCCAGAAACTGCTAGGGTAGGTTTACCTCGTCCCTAGCACATGGGTTACAGCCTGAAAGCTGTTGCGGTAAAACTGGACCATGCTGGCTCAATAGGCCAGACCCATATAAGTCTAGGCGCCTGTCTGACAAGTGACAAAGTGTGTTACAACATATGACAAAATAAATAAACATACATTCAGGGGATGGATAACATAAAAAGCATAAGTAACCACCAAGATAGAAAGTTAATAAGGTTACAATCACATCCAAAAGATAAAGTTGCTTACAAAGCACTTAAAGCCCGAAACACAAGGCTAGTTACATAAACAAAATAAAGTAACTGCAATCTAAGGCTAGTCTAAGCAGCTGAAGGACCTCCTCTTTCAACGGACTTCTTCTTTTTCTTCAAGTGCTCTGGAGTGCTAGTATGACCAAAAGTCCCGGATGATGAAGAAGAGTGTCGCGCATGGGTGTTGGTCCTCAAGGATGCAGTAGCAGAGGAAGGCTGGGAAGAAGGTGTCACCCTGTCAGGCTCAAGTCGAGCAATGTCTTGTAAAGAGCTCTGAGAATGTTGAGAAACCTTGTCCAAGAAAGGGAAAGTAGTGTCAGGAAAAGCAGCAATAACTCTATCAAACTTTTCCTTAGCATCGGGAATGAAACCAGCAACTCTCTGAGATAACCCTCGGAACTCCTCATCAGTACGACCCATACGCAGCCCACGCTCGACTCCAACACTAATCGCCGTATTCAACACCCCCGCAAACGCTCGGTTAAACTCACTACTCTTAAGGAACCTTCGGACAAGTGGAGTGAAATCTGACTGAAAGAAGGAGGTAATGTTGCCTTGGATCTCCTCAGCTTGCCTCTCACGATGCTCCAACCGTGACTTAAGCTCTTCCTCAATCTTTGCCTTCTCCTTGGCAAGAGTGTCCCTCTCACTCCTATACTTCCTATGCTTCTTGTCCCAACTGCTAAGCTTATGTTCAGTGGCCTCACACTTAGACTTAAGGGCCCCCAGCTCAGCCTTTAACCCAGACACCTCCTCACTAGCATGAACAGTAGACTCCTTGTGTTGCTTAAGGTCAGCATTTTGTTTCTTAATGATCTGTGTCTGCTGTGCACACCGTTTTGCGAGACGCTCAACTTCCCTTAAGGAGTGGTCATAACGAGCATGAAATGCGCGCCCATGAGTAATCAACTGACACTGCAACACGCTCATACGATCAGACAACTCAACTGAGGAGAGCTCGTGCAATCGATGAATCTCAGCTGGCGTAGGAAAACGATCAATAGCAGTTCGGCAAACCTTGGGATCCTTATAAAGCTCTTTCCTCCGCAAACCAAGATTTACTCCATGAATCTCGTCCCAATCGTCCTTGGTGTAGGGAGGAGACTCACATCCATTATTTTCGTCATAGGGATAAGGAATGTAATAAGGCCCAGGGACAAAAGAAAGAAGATCCCTCTCAAGCACATCTCCAGCAGTATTGCTAACTCGAGCATCAAAATAGGAATCAACATTGCCATCACTAGCAATCTCGTCAGCACCAGCATCAGTATCCAGGGGCTGAGTACCAGGAGCCGGCACAGCCTCCTGAGCAGGAGAAGATGCATCCTCGCCAACACCTGCATACAAAAAAAAGCATATAAGACAAAGACCTAGTGTAATTGGAAGCAAAAGTAAATGAAGAGACAAGCTTACCATGAGACGCGTGAGAACTAGCTCGGGTAGTCCTCCTCACGCCCCCAGACAGCTCAGCATGAGCTTCGACTTCCTTATCTGGAAGAAGAATGGGAGGATAAGTCACATCTAGCCCAAGGCTCGGATCAAAAGTTCGAAGTGGGATAACGTTTATATGCTCACCTTGGCCGACATCGTTGAGGTTCCCAACGTCTTCCACGGCAAACTCTAACCCATCACGCTGATCATCATCATCAAGAGTACCATCATCAGTCTGCTCGACCTCATCTCCAGCTGCTAACCCACTAGAGCCTGCCCCAGACACTTTCTGACTCAATCTGGTCCTTTTGGTCGTATTGGTAGATATCTCCGGCCCGGTAGAGGTTTTTCGCTTGGCCGCGTGATCAGCCTTTGCGACTACATTGCGATCAGGTCGGGTAACGGCAATCTCCTCTAGGGAAGCACGAGGGATAGCAGTACCTGCTGGAGCAGGCGGTGTGGTGTGATCAGCAACTCTACTCAAAATAGAAGTCCCTAGCTCATGTGGTTCCTCCCGTACTGTGGCCTTCTCCAAGGAAGGCATGCAAAGAAAGTCATGGATACTCATAGCTGTAAAAAAAGAGGGGAGTGGAAAACTTCGTTAGGTATGGTAAGGAAAGCTATGCAACAACACTTAGTAAAATATAATGAACCCCCCCTACCAGTGTTATCAGAACGTCTCAGCACGGGATCACACATCGGGTTACGCCAAACCCTACTAAGCCCAGATCGAACCAACACCCCCTCCGGGATGTCACGAAGCTTCACAATGTGAGCCTTTAGTCGGTCAACATGTTCCTGATTAAAGTCGGTAGGAATCTTATCTGTAATACATGAATCGGGATGTCTCCAAGGCATGTGGAATGGAATAGCCCTACGATCTATCAGGAAAAATTTCTCTTTCCATTGTTTTAACCCAGACTTAGTAACTTCCATGCACACAGGTGCAGAACCCCCACGTTTCGCAAAAGAAAACCAATCCCCCTGCTTAGAAAGTGTCTGAAATACCCGAAATAAAGTAACCGTAGGCTCTATGTTTAAACTCCGACAGAGAACCTCAAATGTAATCACCTTGCTCAAACCTAGAGGAACTAGCTGGGAAATATGCACCTTGAAATATTTCAATACCGCTAGGAGGAAAGAGGAAAAAGGAATCCTAACACCCGAAGAGTCAAAAATCCTAGAATAGATACCTATGGCTGTATCCCCGGCTGGGAGAATACTCATCCTAAAGTTGGAGTCAGGCAGGCGAGGCCTCAAGTCTAAAGGGATATCATAAGTGGCAATCAAAGTCTTAAGTTCGGCATCCTTCAAGTGGGAAACATATATATGCATATCTTTTTTAGCCATAAGGAAAATAAGGTAAAATCTAAGTAATACCTTAAAAGATTGTTGGGAAAAATCGGCCGAACCCCCTTAAGTCTAGCCTCCGGACGAAATGAAGACTCCGGACGAAATAAAGACTCCGGACGAAACCAAATGACCACCTCCAGACGAAATTAAGACTCCGAACGAGCCAAATAAAATTTCGGATGAAACCAATTAAACCACCTCCGGACGAGCCAACTCCAAATAAACCAATCCGGACGAAAACTAATCCGAACGAAGCTCAAATCAAACCAACTCCGGACGAGCACACGACCTCCGGACGAACTCAAATCAAAACCCACCTCTGGACGAACCCAAACACCTTCGAACAAGACAAATTAAATATCTCCGGACGGAATACACCTATACCACCAGACGAGACTAGAACCAAACCTCCGGACAAAAATAAAACCTATACCTCCGGACGAGACTAGAACCAAACCTCCAGACAAAACTAAAACCAAACCCCCGGACGAGACTAGAACCAAACCTCCGGACGAAACTAAAACCAAACCTCCGGACGAGACTAGAACCAAACCTCCGGACGAAACTAAATCCAAACCTCTAGACGAGACTTACACCTCCGGACGAAAATAAATCAAACCCTCCGGACGAAAACCTATACCTCCGGATAAATTAAGCAAACCCACTCCAAACTAGATCCTCCAGATGGGCTCACCTCCGAGCGAGCCAAATAAAACACCACGGAGGGGGTACGTACCCCCCGATCAAGATCCGATGAACTGACCTCTAGACGACGGCGTCGGATAAAGAGGAAACAAAAAAAAAGAACTTTATGAAACTAGGTGATTTTTTTAGAAGTGGTGTGGTAAAAGTGAGGAGTAAGGATTGGTATTTATAATACCTTGGGGTAAACTTAGGGGATATGAGGCTTAGATCATGATGGGCCTAAGAAGCCCATGGTATACGGGCTAGTTGGTCCGGAGACGCCCCGATAAATCCCGTAGCAACGCACTGAAATAACGAAGTTTTTGCTTTGATTTTGCACGTTAAAAAAAAGAATCGAAATGTTCTACGGCCGGGGTAGCTTGGGTGATAAGACAAGTCTTCTCTTTTTTAAGTCTAGCACCAACTACTTAACAATACGTTGATACTAGACTGGGGGGACATGATGAGGTATGGTATCCTCTGGATGCTTAGGAGGAGACAATCACTATTAACTTCTAATATTCCTAAGGCAAAACTACTCCACGTTAGAACGGTCCACTGGAATAGCTGGGGTGACGAAGGCCACCTCAGGTCCAGAGGCAATAACTAAGGAGTAGTATCTCCTCAGGAGATAAGTTAGTAGCTAGTCCCCTCAAGAGGCAAGGAGCAGCTAGTCAGGAGTAGCTAGTCCCCTCAAGAGGCAAGGAGTAGCTAGTCAGGAGTAGCTAGTCCCCTCAGGAGGCAATGAGCAACTAGTCCTCTTAGAAAGCAAGGACCAGTCGGTCAGGAGTAGCTAGTCCTCTCAGGAGGCAAGGACCAACCAGCCAGGTAGGTCAATAGCTAGTCCCCTCAATAGGCAAGGGTCAGCCAGTTAGGAGTAGCTAGTCTCCTCAGGAGGCAAGGAGCAACACTGTTTCCATCGGTGCTAGTACACTGACGACTGACGTACGATGTACGAATATCACAGACGTCTGGTCCACAACAAGTACTTGGAGCATGAAGACAACTTTGACCCCGAGGACAAAGTCTGATACATGTCAGCGACTTACACGCTGCCTCTAGAAGACAACTTGGACATACAAGACAAAGTCTGATACATGCTAGCGACTGACGTGCTGCCTCTAGAAGACAACTTAGCTTCCACAACACTTGTGTCTTGGAGCTAAGCCCAGGTAGTATATAAAGAACTATTCACACACATGAAGAGGTCAAATTCTACACATACACTTCTCTCGACTCTCTCTCTAGTTTCTCTCACTTAAACTTATACCAAGCATACACTTACTCTCACGCCGAAGCTTGGTCTCGGATTCAAAACCCGGGGCGAGCTAACGGTGTTCTTTCTTATTTCAGCCTAAGAGACAAGGAGTAGCTGCAGGATCTCCTAAAGATCAGGGCTGAAGAGCATCTACGAAAATTTGCTCGAACAATCGGTAACTTCAAAGAAAACTCTCTTCGTGTATAAAATCAAATCAGATATAACAAGAATTTTAAAAATAAGCTTACTATCACAAGGTACTAATGTTCTCACAAAGTTCAACTTTCACTAGATAAACATCTTGAATCTCTATTAAAATTAAACTGCATGTATGTCGGTCATAAACTCACCCTCCTAATATAACCCGAACAAATAAAGCCTAATTTTTTTTAGTTCATTCTTCTCAAAATAAGTGTTCAGTTTGACTTTTCAAAATCAAACTGATTCAACTTTGACTTTAAATATATTTTTTGTTATATAATACCTGATGAAAATTATACAAATCAAAAGTACACTTTAAACTCAATCAATTCATATATCTTGCATCAAGTATTATATAACACACACAAAAATAGTTAAGGTCAAAGTTGAACCAGTATAACTCTGAAAAGTCAATTATTTTGAGACGGAAGTCGTATCCAAGAAGCCATTATACCCATGAAATTAGCAAGGTCTTGCTATAATTTGCGGATTTTTTTTAAATTCACAAGATTGGCCTTGCTAGCTTTTCTAAAAAATCGCAAGGTTAAAAACTAGCAAGGTTCATTTGCTAATTTTTTTTTTGAAATCGCAAGATGAACCTTGCTAATTTTCTGAAAACACGCAAGGTTGACTTTGCTAGTCAACCTTGCAATTTTTTTTGAAAAGCTAGCAACGTTTGACTAGCTAGGTAAACTTGCGATTTCTTAAAAATCCGCAAAATGTAGCAAGACATTGCTAGTTATATGAGTATAATAAAAAAAAAAGGTAACACCCAATACCGTCTTCCACGGGTTATGGGTCCCAATACCGTCTTTCACGGTGTATGGGGGAGGTTGAGGCGTAGACAGTCATACCCCTACCTAAGGTAGAGAGACTGCTTTCGGTTCTACCAAATGTAGAAAAGGACCTCCGGCCTTGTACGGAGTGAGGATCGAACCCTTGACCTCTGTCTCCAGAGACAAGGGTGATAACCACGTGATCCAACCTTGCTATATGAGTATAATAACTTTTTAGATAAAAATCCGCAAAATTGGTTATTTTTAGCAAATTCCAAAAATAACCACAAGAAACACAAAAGTTTACATTAAGAAAAAGGAATTATTAGAAAACCAAAGGAGTCATTATGTAAATACATAACTACCATCTTCTCTGCATATATTCTTCATATTAACTCACACATTAGTTCTTCATATTCTTCTCAATTCAACCCCATTTTAATCACAAATTCAAACTTCATTTATGATTCTTTAATCAGGTATCATGTTTTTTTTATCAGCATTGTATTAATTTATTAATTACCGTTAAGTTAGTTACTAGTTTGTTAAGTTTCAGTATATTAATATTCAAGAAAATGAAATTCTGTTGTAGGCGAATGGATTCAATTATTGATGGAGTTGGTTCTTTACCAACAATCTTAGCGAAAACGAAACCCGAAAGATCATCTTCTTTGCCCCTTTTGAAAACAGATAAATCCACTGATTCTTCAAGTTCGCGCCTTTCGTTTAAAACGACGTACGACTATATTCCGAAAGATAGTTCAGAACCCGAGAAGGAAAAGGAGAGGGAGAAGTTAAAATCTGTTAGTGAAATTGCGAAATCTATTGATGAACAAGTTGGTTTAGGCGTTGGTTCTAGTCGGATTAGGTTGAGCCCACAATACAGTTTATATTCAAATACGCATTTTACTGAAGCCAAAGAGAGTTTTACTAGTACTGAAGTTAGCGAGTTTGCGAGTACGGTTGGGAAGGGATGTGAAGATGGGAAAGTTAGTGATAAGACGAGTAGTTTATATAGGGTGAGTACTGGGAGTGAGTTTAGTGATGGCAGTAGCTCGGGGAGTTATAATAGTGCTATTTACAAGCCGCATAAGCAGAATGATGTAAGATGGGAGGTGATTCGAGTTGTGAGAAGTAAGAATGAGACGAGTGCGTTGGAGATGAAGCATTTTAGGCAGATTAAGAGATTGGGTTGTGGTGATATTGGAAGTGTTTATCTTTCTGAGTTGATTGGTACGAGGAGTTACTTTGCTATGAAAGTGATGGATAAAGTTGCGTTAGCTAGTAGGAATAAGCTTTTGAGGGCGCAAACGGAAAGGGAAATTTTGCAGTCTTTAGATCATCCGTTTCTGCCTACTTTGTATGCACATTTTGATACTGAGAAATTGTCGTGTTTGGTTATGGAGTATTGCCCGGGTGGGGATTTACATGCGATTCGCCAAAAACAACCTGGGAAGTTTTTTCCTGAGCACGCAGCCAGGTCTGCAATCTACTGATCTTGATCTTCTGTTTGTTCATTACGGTTTTTATTTATGTATAAATGTAATGCTTAAAAGTATTTAATGATTAATGGTGAATTTTATGTAGGTTTTATGTGGCGGAAGTACTCCTTGCTTTGGAGTATTTGCATATGCTTGGGATCATTTACCGAGACCTAAAACCGGAGAATGTGTTAGTGAGGGAAGACGGTCACATAATGCTATCGGATTTTGATCTGTCTTTAAGATGTGTAGTGAACCCGAGACTGGTTAGATTTGCAAACCCTGTAGTGGAACCGAAAAGCTCTAGTTCATGTGTCTTGCCCGGTTGTATAGAGCCATCTTGCATGTTCCAACCCTCCTGTTTTGGGCCCCGGTTCATGAGCAAACAAAAGAAAGAGAAAAGATATAAAACAGAGATATACAACCAAGTGATCCCACTGCCTGAGCTGATTGCAGAGCCAATGAATGCACGGTCAATGTCGTTTGTTGGGACCCACGAGTATCTAGCACCAGAGATCATCAAAGGTGAAGGGCATGGGAGTGCTGTTGATTGGTGGACGTTTGGGATTTTTCTTTATGAGCTTTTGTATGGGAAAACACCTTTTAAAGGGGCTAGTAACCGGGCAACTTTGTTCAATGTGGTTGGGCATCCGTTGAAATTTCCAGAAACGCCTTCTGTTAGTTTTGCAGCAAGGGATTTGATTAGGGGGTTGTTGGTAAAAGAACCACAGCAACGGCTTGCTTATAGGAGAGGGGCGACTGAGATTAAACAGCACCCATTTTTTCAGAGTGTGAATTGGGCATTGATTAGGTGTGCAACTCCACCAGATGTACCGATAGCGTCTCCAGCGAAAGTAGATGTGAAGCCTACTGATGACTACTTAGAGATTGATTTCTATTAGGGTTAGAAATATTGAAATTTTGTAAAGAATCTCATGGGAAAATGCATCTTTTGTGTTGATTTTAGTTAAGTCTGTCTATATAGTTGGCTGAGAGATGGTCCGAATGGACCGGTTTAATCTGATTTGATGCTATTTTTATCAATCCATAAAGAAGATAAATACTGTAGTAAAGGTTAGGAAAAGAACAAAGAAAAGACAGCGTGAAGGGGAAAACAGGTCAAGCGTCTGAGTATTACAAGGAAGTAAGCCATAATTTGAATCCCTGACATGAGACAAAAACAGATGAAAGCCATATGATGTATCTGTATTTACGTATTTTATTATGCTTAAATATCTTCTATTCGGTAGAAGTTCGTTACACAATACCAGAAAACAGTCTATCAACGTCGGACTAGACCAAGAAACTATAGTCATACATATTAGAAGAGCCAAAGCTTAGCTTAGCATAGGACCATGAACATTAATTGAAGATTGCGTTCAGGACACTATTAATTAACAGCAAGGAGTTAGAAAAACAGCAAGGGGACATAAATCAACACAATGATTGCAAATAATTCATCTTGTGGCACACAAAAATTAGTTTATTGATTGATTTTATACTGTATGTTTTAATCATCTCTATACCACAAAAATAAGAGGCGTCAGCACCTGCTAGCCCTTAGCTCTCACTTAAAACTACGAAGGGAACACAAAATTTACAAATTGATTACAGTTTCTATCTCAAGGGGCTCAGAAACTATATAATGTTGTGACTTTACACAAGAATTTTCTATCAACTACATAAATTACAAGACCACGACAGCACTTGCTAGCCGCTCAGAACTCTGTCACTAATGATCAGCTCCTCAATACTTAAAGACTGTTGGTGAGCCATTTTTCACAAACTAACTTTCAAAGAGTCACCAGCATGATAACCTACATCACCGATATAACTTTCATCCCTCATCATCACTACCAATGATCTAATCAACCCACGAATGGTCTCTGCCTGAGGGTGAAATCTATCATTAGCAGTGAAACTATGAACCTCGCTATTAACCTCAATTGCACTTTGACCATGCACCTTAGTCATGTTATTTCCGTTAATCATGGTTCTAACTTTTGCCACATTATCCCAATCTTTATTAACAGCGCGCATATTTGATAACAGAATATAGTACCCAGCATGACTTGAATCAGACAAAAACAAATTAGTAGCTGCAATCTCTCCTAATTGTGTGTCGTGATGAATTCTACAAGCGCCAAGCAACGCCCCCCATATCTGAGGCTCCACTGGTACATTCATATCATTAATAATACCAAATGCTTTATCCAGTTCCCCCATACGCCCAAAAAGGTCAACCATTATTGCATAATGATTAGATTCTGGTGTTATTTGATACTCGTTCAACATTATATTAAAGAGCTCCATACCTTCTACAAGCAAACCCGAATGACTGCACGCAGATAAAATTGAAAGAAATGTGACATTGTTCGGTTTAGTTTTTGAAATCTTGACCATGTAATCGAATAACTCCAGAGCTTTCCTCCCATGCCCATGAGTTCCATACCCTGCAATCATTGAACTCCAAATGACAACATCTTTATCTTTTATAAAGTTAAATACTTTGATGGCGTTATGCAAACTACCACATTTAGAGTAAGATTCAATGAGTGAAGCCCCGATAAAGATATTATCTTCAAAGCCAGATTTGATAACATAACTATGAACACACAATGCCTGTTGAAAGACTCCCAACTCTGAACATGATGTGAGGATTCTCACCATAAGATTAACATCAGGTTTAATTCCATTAGACAACATGTTAACAAATAGCTCGATTGACTTATACGCCATACCATTTTGAACACAACCACTTATTAAAGCAATCCAACAAACCGAATCTTTTTTGGGAATTCTTTCAAAGAGTTCAATAGCTTCATCAGGAGAAGAACAATTCATGTACATGTCGATTATAGCTGTAGATACAAAAACGTCTAGCTCAAACCCCTTGCTCACAGCAAGTTGATGAATTTTCTTGCCTTCTTCTAAGTTACATGTGGCTTCGCATGCTTGAAGAGCACTTATAACTGAAACTGAATTAGGTTCTATTCTTTTACGCGTCATCTCATTAAATAGACTAATTGCGTCATCAGCAACCCCATTATGAGCATAACAAGAAACGATAGAAGCCCATGAAATGACATCTTTATCCTTCATTTCCTTAAACAACATAGCTGCAGAATCAACAGAACCAGTTTTCGCATAAAAATTAAGTAAAGCGTTACACAACGACAAACCATCTTCAAAGCCCATCTTAATCACAAATCCATGAACGCAACATCCAGTCATCATATTCAGTAACTGCCTACACACAGAAAGAACGCTAACAAGTGTTACCGAATCAGGACTTACACTTCCCTCCATCAACATCCCCAAAAAGAACCCGAGCGATGAATCTGACTCACCATTCTGCTGGTAGCCAGTAACAACATGAGTCCACATAACAATATCTGCCTCACAATATTCCTCAAAAACACTTAAAGCATCCCCCATTCGTCCACATTTCGAATACATATCAATCAAAGCAGACCCTACAAACAAATCAGAATCCATCTGATTACACTTCTTCACAAACCCATGAACACGCGTTTAAAGCGACACACTAGCCTGGTCAGGTTTTTCTATGCGTGACATGTCACGAAAGAATTTAAGTGTTTCTACATATAGTTTATCTCTACAATAGAATTTAAGTATAGAGTTCCATAAATATACGGTCCGTTGAGGCGTTTCATCGAACACGTTGCGAGCGGATTTAAGTGTTAGATATTTAGCATAATAAGTGGTTAATCTAGAGGCAATGAAAGTATCTTGAATAAAACCAGTTTTAATGGTGAATGAATGCAATTGTGTAACTGAGTTGCAAGTGTTACATATTCTCAAAAGATCAACAACAACTTCTCTCCTTATCATCCCAACAAAATTAAATAAGTTGCAAGTGTAACTGAGTTGCTAGTTGGAAAGGTTGTTAACGATTGTGAGAGGGGTCAAATTCGAGTCTTTTGTTGTTTCAAGGTGAGAATTTGTGGAGTTCTGCCCTAAAGATGCGTCGATTCGAGGTTATAATCGAATCACTAATTATTATTCGAGGCTGGCAAAGACTACGTTTTGTGTAAGTACTATGGAATTAAATAAACTAACTCGCCGTTAATTTTTTTTTTTTATATATAAAACGTTAAATAACTTTATTGAAAATGTTTATTTTTTTTATCAACATATCTTAATTAATGCAGATTATCTACATTTAAATGACGGCAATATATATACATCCCTAAATTCATACACCAATTGCTTGACATGTTATTTTTATAGGATTTTGGTTTTGAGTGTACTTGGCTACAAGCTTGAAAGAGCATAATTTCTTAATATAAGTTAAAAAAATAATTATTTTCATGACACTATATAAAACTTTTTTATAAGCTCAAACCTATAAAATTCACTTTTAAATTAGTAGCATATAACTACTGATTTAAGATTATATTACATACTAAATGACAAATCTCAGTCACTTATTTTTAACAAATAAACTCTCATTTTTTTTTTCAAATATTAATATATTTTAAACCGCTAATCGTTAAGTCAAAAAAATATATTTTCGCGACCAACATTTAATTATATACATATACTAAAGGTGGAAAAAAACGGTGTCATTTTTTCCACTTTTGCTACAGTGCCATTTAGTTTGGGCTCCCACTTTGGTCTATTTCATTGAGCTCCCATTTTGGGCCGGCCCATTTGTTTTTTTTAGAAAGAAAAAAAATTTGTTGGCACAAAATAAAGGAAAAAAAATATTACAAAAGTACTGATTTATTCAGATAAAAAAATACTTGCGGAAACATTTTCGATATCTAATAACTTTAAAATAATCGACAGGGTCACAAACGTACAACTCTAGATTGCATTAAACGGTGTCTTTTTATGCTACTAAAAACCATAAGCCCAAATATATAACACAAACATGAGACCCAACACATAAGCCCATAAAAAAACTATTAAACATGAGACCCAAAAAATAAATTCGTAAAAAAAAATAATAATAAAAAAAAGAAAATAAAATAAATAAAATAAAAATAAAATTTTAACGGCCCGCAACAACGCGCGGGGCATAAACTCATATAAAGGAAAAAAACAAACTATTAAATGATTGTCATTTAAGGCCCAACACATATGCCTATATAAGAAAACAACATACTATTAAACATGAAACTGAAAAAATAAACCCGCACAAAATTAATAAGGAAAAAAAATTAATGGATCGCAACAATGCGCGAAAAATAAACGCCCCACAGCAACGCGCGGGTAATCCTGCTTGTTCTCCGCATTTTAGATTTCTGATTTACATGTGTGGATATGGTGTTAGCCACTTGGGGAGCATACTTGCCTTTGTTTTGTTTAGCTTGTTTGGCCACTCTTCACTCACCATGTGAGGTTAAATGATTGCTATATACCAATTGGGACGTTTCTAGTTACAACACACACCAATTGATGTTATAATTCCATTTTGGCCTCATGCAAATAGACAATTATTCAAATACATTGTGACCGAAAGAAACAAGTGTATAATGAGAGATAAAACCATCCAAACATAAACAACCAATGGGTATCATCATTCAAGAACAAACCAAGCCTACTAAACCATTTTCTCAATTGATTCACTTTGGAATTACCAAACTATATATTGATTCACTTTGTTCATGAACCATCAACCTACTTGTGAACATAAACAGAAACATCCATGTTGACAATAAAATGTGTGAAACATGAAAGTTTGGACCATGAAAGCAAAAAAGAACCATTCAAGTTGGCAAATTGGATGCCCAGTTAATGTCTTACTTGGTATTTGTTTTGTGTTTTCGAAATTATTTTGACATTTTAGTATAAACTATAATATTAATATATATAAATCTGTAATTTATGTTTATCTATAAATCTGTAAATTATGTTTATAGTAGATAGCAAGTATAATTCATGTTCCTGATTCATTGCTTAATACTAGTTTTGGAACATGTGCACGCACGAGGTTTGGGCAGATAATATAACGGGAAAATAATATTTCGATAATTGAATTTCAGGCAGATAGTGTAACAGATAATAATATTTCAATAACTTTGTTTTGAAGTTAAATATCGTGATAATTCATATATCCATGGTTTTGTAAATTCTAGATTTTTCTATAAGATTATATTAAATATTTCATACTTATATAATTATAATACTCGTGTACGCGCGGATTTTACATAAATTTCTAATTATGTATTAATATCGGTTTATATTTTGTATAGATTTCTGTTGCATGAAGGATTTGACTTTATTTAACTAACATAGTGTTTAGGTTGATGTTGTTCAAATTTAACAATTGATATCATGTTCAAGACATTATGCGTGTTTAGTAGCACCTAATAACCATTGAAAAAATATGTTTCACATGTACACGTGGAGTCGTGCCTTTTTTTGATATATATACTCTCATTAATAATAATTTTAGCCGTATTTAATTTTTAAACCCCTGTATACGCAAGTTAAACTTATAAAGAGGAATAACACGAGTCGTTATTGAATGTGGATAGCTAAAAAAATTATTTTTCCGGATATCCTTACTTA
Source organism: Tanacetum coccineum (assembly GCA_026074375.1). NCBI lineage: Eukaryota > Viridiplantae > Streptophyta > Magnoliopsida > Asterales > Asteraceae > Tanacetum > Tanacetum coccineum. Next base: position 17,585 of record BQNB010115246.1, read on the forward strand.
ATCGCATAAAGAGGAATAACATAGTCGTTCGTATATGTATAATCTGTTGCATTCATTTACATATCACAGTAACTCGTGCTTTCATTTTGATATTCATAATTCTGTGCATATACATTAATTTAATATATATACTGATTATCAGACTTATAAATAACAACAACATAGATGTTGATTCTTTTATAAAAATATAAAATATAAAGGGTATTTATAAAACTTAAAGGGTTATTAAAAAATATGGAAATCGATAAGTTTACTTACGTCCATATAATATATTTAAAACTTAACAATCAAAATTTTATTAGTTGCCTCTTTTATCTTTAGTTTTTTTTTACAAAATCGAAAAATGTGTTTTTATGTATATTAATTTTGCTAGATGAAATTCGATAAATTAAAACCAGTTTTAACTTTTATTTGCCAATAATAATGTTTTATTTTGCTTACATGGCAAAATCGAATTCTTTCATTGGTTCAAATAAAAATTCCTCAAAGATTTAATTGTCTATTATGTATGTTCTCATAAGAGATATTCAATCACATAGTGACACTGTTCCACATAAATTAATAATTAAATTGTAATTCAAATCGGACTACAAAAAATAAATTTTTGTATACAGCAAAATAATTCATGAAGAGACTCCAAACCCATCTTATTTGTTCATCGACTAACAAGACGAGGAATCGATGTTTATACATTCTATATCATGAAAGTTTTTATTTGATTTATCCAAGTTCACTTGATCACTTATGTTAGTGCAACATTGACTATGATCTCCCTTATGTATTAACGATTACAAATAAACACTCGTAAAACGTAAAATCACAAATGGTAGCTTAAATCCGCAAAACCGGATTTCAACTGGCGCGCTGGGCACGCGTCAGCGCGTGGCCAACGCGTCACGCGCGAAATCCGTTTTGCGGATTTAACAATTGTCAGCTTTCCTCTTACCCGACACATGTGAAAACTTCAATAAAGGTCCCGTTTTTCTATAAAACGATAACTCAAATCTTTTATCAAAACGCCTCTAGCCAAGGCCGAGACTTCTTTCTAAACCTAGCATGATCATATTTTCAACATACCAACAACCAAAAGTAATCATTTGACCTTAATCCGGATTTACGGTGTTCCTAATCCCGTAACGAGTTTTACTCCTTTATTTGTCAAACTAAGTCAAATGTCACTTTGCGCAAACGCATCATTTCCCGTTATGGGATATGCTTTACTTAAGATACAAAGCACTTAGCTTATTTGCATCAAGGTGATTCGTGATTAAATCCATTATTGATTATCATGGATTAAAGTCTAAATGACTAACTGAGTTTGTGGTATTTGAAAGTTAATCATACTTTGACTTTTCTCACTCCTTTACCTATACAAATGTTTTACAAACTCACATGTATTCCTCACATGTACAAGTCCACACTTCTTCTACACAATCTTTCAACCCACTCTTTCTAATCACTTGTTTATCATTCTTACCCAACAAGTGATTTCATCTCTTCTACACACAGTTCAATCATCTTCTTCCTAAACAATCTCATAATCACATATGCCCACTCTTTCCTCTTTTATTGGCAATGTGATTATTAACCCAAATCAATCCTTTGATTTCATCCTTATCTTTATCTTCATCTTCAAACCTTCATACACATAAACCTTCACCAAATAAACCTCAAATCTTATCCTTCATATGTCAACTCACATTCCCTTACACAATGTACTTCTCTTGTACTTCTATGTTCCCTACATTCTCAACCAAGATCTTCTATATCTTTTCAAAACATTCTCCATCACATATTTACTATTCACCTTCTTCCCTAATGAATTTAAATTATACACACTCATGCACACTCTCATCTTAACTCTTGATCAAGCCATGTCACCAATTCAAGTTCACACACTCTTTTCTCAACCTTTGGATTGCTTCTAAAACAAACACAACAAACACGCTTCTCTTCTACCCTTGATCAAGCCACATCATCAATCCAAACTCCCTTATTCTCTTCTCAACCATTGGATTGATCCCTCATCTTAAACAAACACACTTCATCTCACAAACATTCACTTCTCACTCACACAACAAACACAACCTTCTTTCTACCCTTGATCTTGTCACTTAACCAAGTGTCCTCTTCACATCCTCACCTTTCATTTCAAACTAAGATCAAGAGGCTCCCTTCTATCACATCATGTCACATCATGATAACTCACGCACAACTCATTCATCCTTATCCAACATGTGTTTGATAGATTTAAAATTCAAATTTCAAATTTTCCCCTCTCTTTTTCTCTAAGCAGAGAATATTCTAAGAATATTCTCTTGTACCCTAACTAGTCATTTCTACTCTTTAGTTGGATCCTAACTAGGCTAGTTACACTTTGAGGAATACCTAAAATACCCCTTCCGATAATTCTTTTCTCTCTTTACGTTATTGGATAAGCAAAACGCTTTTAATACTTCACAAACGTTTTATCAAATGGCTATTTGAGTTGGTTGACCTTGAGCATAAGAATGTGAAAGGTCATAACGTGAAGTACAATTAGGGGATTAACAAGTGCGGGTATTTAAAATGCCAAAGTCTAAAGGAAAAACAATTATGAGATTCTGGCGCGCTGGCCAAGCGCTGATGCGTGGGCAGCGCGCCAGAGGCGAATTATTTTTCCCAAATTGGGAATCTTGGCCTATAAATACATACCCTTGGCCTTTGTATTCCTCACCTCTTGCAAACATTCTTTACTCTTTTTTCTCTTCTTTAATCCTCTAAGTCTAAACATCAAGTGTTTTTAATCTTCTCCTCTATCATCTATTGAAGAACACATATCTCCGCAAGAGAGCCACACAAGTGCTTAATTATGTGTTTTGTCGAGGGTCTTCTTTTTTATACCCTTTCTTTATAATCGAGTCTCTAGGTTAGGTTAGGACTTGGTTCACCATCTATCTTTTTACTCAATCGAGTTGTAAGGGAAGTCTTGTATTCGTGAGATCAAGCCTATATCATTGGGATCTAGTTGGGGTTTGATAAGCTTCCAAAGGGAAGGCTTCCAGAGTTTTAGGTTAAGTCGAATCACGGGTTATTTGTGGTGGATTCCGAGGGCGAAATACCATAGGTAGTAACTCTTCTATGTGAGCGTCGAGCTTTGTTGAAAGTCGATGGAGTTAAATTGTAATACGGTTTGTAGTCCATCATAAGGATTATACTAGGAATAGTATCGGTTTCGTGGATTAGCAACTGGACGTACGGAAATACTAAACTCCCCTTCCCGAACCAGTATAAATCGTGGTGTCTATTCTTCTCTTTATCTACTTATTGTTCTCATTGCAAAGTAGATTAGTACACTACTCGGTTATTTCGAGACTTGAAGTTTTATAAACTTTAAAGAAGTCAAAAAACTGTATTCACCCCCCCCCCTCCTATATGGTTCTACAACTTATATATATATATATATATATATATATATATATGTGTGTGTGTGTGTGTGTGTGTGTGTGTGTGTGTGTGTGTGTCATATGTAGTAGCAATATTTATGAGGGTTTAAATGTCACTTAGACAATAATAAGAGGTTTAATAGTATTACATTATAAGCGGAGGTGAGGCATGCTAGTTTGTGTATTTTTTTTCTTGTTCATTTGTTTATTAATATAATGTAAGCGTTTGAGGTCACGTGCGTGTTTTATTTGAGTCCATATTTTGCGTTATTTTTTAAGGTTTGTTGGGTTTTTATTTAACAATTGGTATCAGAGCCAAGGTGATGTTAAGTTTTTGAAGTTAGGTGGACTCAAATGTGTACAATCCTAACAAGTAGACTCTTCTCTTTTGATTTGTCGGTTTTTATGCAGCGGTGGGAGACTTGATGTTGCAGGTCGTTAACTGTTGGATCCTTGTGAAATTCGAATCGTAGGTCGTACACACATAGATCTAGAATCTTAACGAATAGATCTTCAACTCGAGGTTCGTAGAGAGAGAGACAGAGAAAGAGAGAGAGAGAGGTGGTCGAAGTTGGTGGTCCAAAATTT
>BQNB010115247.1:624-21597 GCA_026074375.1 Tanacetum coccineum
ATAAATTGAGCTTACAACGATCTAAGGAGTTCTTTAGAACTTCACAATTGGTATCATAGCCATGGGGCTCGTGATATCTAGGATCTACAAAGTTTTTGGTATTGTGTTCTTGATGAGAAAGAAGAGACGAATCTGTTTTAGGTGTCTTGGCAATTTGGTGAAATTAGGGTTTTTGAAAATCCTAATTAGATAATAACAAGGACAACTGCCTGGTCATTTGGTGTTAAATTTGTGTCAACTAGCTTTGGCGAGTTGATTTTGGATCAACGGTGAACCCTAGTCGAGATGGACATGACTTGGTATGCTTCTGGTTAGAACATCATGATATTATATTATGGATGATATGATTTTAGATGTTCATTGTAAAGGGATCGAGTAATCTGGTCTAATTCGACAAGTAGTAGTGTTTCATTATAAACCCTAATTCAATAATGGAACAAGATTTGAAGACACAAGGTATTAGTGATACGTATGATTCTAATAAAACAAATATTCTTTGTTCGTTTAGAGCACTTCCGTCTAGTTACCATTTCATCCCTGATTCTGAATTGGTAATTTGTTTCATAATGGTGATGAGAATGATCAAGCTTTTTCTCGGGCTGATGTTTCAAAAGTCTTAGGTCGTGATACTACTAAGCTTGAAGGTTCGTGTTTGTTTGTGGAGCATATTGGTTTGTTTAACGTGAAAGCTTTTCAACCAAAGAAGATTCAAACGTAAACTTAATACTGTCAGGAAGGAAGACTTAGTACTGCTAGCTTTGGGTTAGTATTGTTCGTCTATTATTAGTACTGGTATGCGTTGAAAGCAGTATGTTACCACTGCTTGGGCTCAAAGAAAAAGAAGCAGGATAATGTGTTCAAATGAAAGCATGGATGTTAGTGTTACGATAGAAGCAAGTACAACAGGTTATTCGTGGATTGGTGATGATAATGTGAATTAGTAACACTTTAGTGATAGATTAGTGACATTAAAAAGTGTCACTAAAAGCTAGGGAGGAAGGAGTATATGAATTAGTGACGAATTAGCGACAGTTTAGTGACGGATAAAGTGTCGCTAAATAGTATGGGAAGAAGGAGAATCCAAATTAGTGACACATTAGCAACATATCAACGACAGTTAAAGCGTCACTAACAGAATGGGAGGAAGGAGAATGAAGATTAGTGATAGTTTGTGACAGAAAAGGTGTTGCTAATTGGAAATTACTTAGTATTGCTTATTAAAAAGTTAGTACTGCTCCTTTATTTTTAATACTGTTCGAGCAATATTTAGTACTGCTAAGCATTATGCCATGGGATGATTAGTACTGCCAGCTTTATACTTAGTACTGCTTCGTGTTTGGTTAATACTGCTACAATATTTGTTAATACTCTTGTCCAAAATTGATGATATTGTTGGTTACATGTTACTGCTGCTACATGTAATATATGGGATGTTGCTATGACAAGAAATATTATGTTTAAAGGGGTGATTGATGCTTCATTTAAGGGGAAGCTAACAGATTGGTTTTGTTTTAAATGTTCTTAAATGTTTAAAAGGCTCGTTTTTGGATTGTTTAATTGATTACGAAGATGATTGCTTATAACTTATTTGAAGATGAAGTGGAATTTTTTGGATGCGTGTTCTTATCATATCTTAAAGTGGGTGTTACACTTTAAAGGTAACTTGTGCGTGCTTACAATGGTGTGATAAAGACTTGTCAAAATCTAGCAAAGGTGTGTGATTTCTCTTATGGTGCTCAATGCTCACATTTTCTATCACTTTGGTTATGTGTCTCATAGTAGATGAGGATTTTTGTCAAGAGGTTGCGATCTACTTATATTTCACAGATTTATTTATAAGTTTAACATCACGTGGATAGTACAAGATATAAGACATAAGTTTGGGTTATTCTACTTCAGCATCAACTTCGTTATACTTAGTTTTCTTCATCAGTAATCATTACATAGAGCCTACAGAATTGAAGATTCAAGAAATGGTTAACATATGGGTTTCAAAGGAAGCTTAATGTAAAAATGTTTAACCATTTATATGCTACATGAGGTGAAGGTTTTTACTACTGCTAGTCATTATTACTACTTCTATTGTGAGTTTCTGCTACTCAAGATCATTTTTCTTATTGTGCTTAATGGTGGGTAATTTGAGGAGATAGAATGGTTGGATTAGAAGTGTGATATTGGTTTGTACTGGTCAAAATCAAAGTTGCTTATATTCATATGTCCCCTATTGGATTATGACAAAAAGGGGAAGAAGATGTTAACATGTATAATTGGCAACTTGTACATCCTTGGCGTGGCATGGTACAAAGGAAATCTACTTAAAGGGAAGTTTTGTTTCATTCAGGGAGATGATTACATCTCAACTTCAGGGGAAGCTTTGGCTTTATGATGAAGTTCATACATGACTTTGTTTGTTTTGTCATCATCAAATAGGGGAAGATTGTTGGGAATTATAGATTTGATGAGACAAAATAAATAAAAGAATGAAACAAGAATACAAGATATCAAAAGATCTCCTTTATTAAGAAATAAGATAAATAGAAGATCAAGTTAAATATTTAAAAGATTTATGTTTATCTCTTTGTAAAACCTATTATCTCTAGTATATTAAGAGATACATGTTATAGGTTTTAGGTATCCAGAAAAGTGTGTGTCAAGATGTAAACATCCAGTAAAAAGTGTGTGATGTCTAGCGACATTCCTCTAAGTGTACGACCTAGGGTTTAGTTAGGATAGCCTCAAGGTAAATCAAGGTTTTCCTTGATCCCCTATTTAATTCAATGATGTAACCGATTGTTCACTGATCAAATAATATTGGGGCTTAGAATGTTTTGGTAAAACTTGTATGATAATATTGAATTCTTATGTTTGAATTTCCGTCTATGTTAACAATTATCAAAGATTAGTACGTTAACAAACAGAGCTCCAAACGATCCTATAGTTTCCACAGATATTGTGTAAGGATCCGATAGTGTAGATCTTGTGAGTGTGGTTTATCTTATGAAGTGGTAATTAGGTTCTAAGCTAAGGATTATGACTCGATATTTTTAAGCTTAGTGTCAGAAAATAATGTAACAACATGTTAAAACGGTTTCTACGGCCTAAAGGGAGCTTGTTGACATGTGAAATCTTTAAGTCAGGATACTCGGGTAGTGGAGTATGGACGAAGAGGTCGATCGGAGCCGAACCACTATAAAACTCTTGGTGTCTGGTTTGGGTTGTTTCTTTCCTTATCTCTTTACATTATTATTGTTGTTATCTAATTTTAGTTTAGATAGTTATTGCTTGCTCATATTGTGAATTGGTTAAACATATAACTCGAATCTAAACATTTTTAAAAGTAAATGTTTTAAAAAGTAAAACAAACGTGTAAACTATTTAACCCCCCCCCCCCCCCTTCTAGTTTCTGTAAATTTAAAACTTGAATCAATAAAATATACACCATATAACGACACAATCACCCCCCTTATCTTTAAGGGGACCACACTTAAGAATTAAGGGGGCCGCCCATCTGGTGTTTTTCAGAAGACCAAAAATTTGATTTTTGTAACAATTTTGTAAGAAAGGTTGTGTTTTGGTGGTCAATTTGCAGCAAGTCTCATGTAAATATATATGCATGAAATCAAGTATATCATGTATGTTTGCAACAAATAAGAATGCATAATTATAAGAGCATACCAATAATTCATAGAGATTAAAAGTCCTAAGTAAGCTAAACAAGTTCAAGTTCTTCTGACTAAGTTGGGTTGTCATCACATAATTAATTAAACATAAACATAAGTTCACATAAAGTCCTAAATCAATTATTCTACCAAGCTAGTCACCATTCAACATCTTCACTTCTTTTTCTTGCCGAAGACTCCTTGCAATACCTTGCCAAATGACTTGAATCCACCTCTAAGTTCCTTATGCATTTGTTGTGTTTGATTGAGCAAGTCGGTTTGACGTTCAAAGAGAAGATCATCATTATGTTCCAAAGAAGTGGGAATGTCATATTGTTGGTATTCGAGAGGTCTGAGAGAGTTTAGGTAAGTGGTAGGAGATGGGGTACTAGCACGAGAAGCACCATCATTCTCATCATCATCTCCTTGGTGAGATGAAGATCCACAGTTATGATGGGCGGAAGTTGATGACACGGAGTGACGGGCTTTTCCACGATCACTTCGAGGTCGACGGGTTTGTCTTAGAGCAAGCGAACGCATGAATCGTTCAACGACATCGTAGATGCCATTGTCAAGATGAGGGTAGTGTTTCATGACATGTCGAAAGAGACGTATCAAGAACATACCATAAGGAAGATGTGCTTTATGAGTTGCTCGTGCACTTTTAATTCTTTTGACAAAGAAATAGGCAAGATTATATTGTTGCTTAGCTAGGATACAATATAATATATGAGCAAGGCAAGCCGAGACATGGTCCCGGTGTCCTCCTAATCCGAACACATTCTTATAAATGAGTTCGTTCCATCTTTTTAAGTCTTGTCTAAGTTCTTTGGTTAGAACTTGATTTGGTGAAAGAATGACGTTTTTATGTTTGATTTTGAGGTTAGGGTCAATAGTTGAAATTGAAGAAATTGATGAATTTCTTCAGGAGTAGAAAGGTCAGTATGATATGGTCCTTCGGTTTCTTGGGAGTATGCAAGAGAACCAAGATCCCATTCGTTTGTGAAAACGGCTTGACCATTGAATGCCTCGAGCAACACCTAAACAAGATAACAACGAAATAAATTATTAAAAGAATAAAAAAATAAAGTTTTGAAAAACTATAAATGTGGGACAAGGATTACTTCGACTCTAAAAATAAAAACCAATAAGTAATCCATATGTTCCTAAATTTATTTTTCACTTAATCTAGGGTGTCAAAGAATATATATTAGTTATATATTTCAACATCTAGAAAATGACCCAAACACTCTCTTATCAATACAAGACTTGACTAAAATTGTCGAAAGATATATGTTAAGTTGTATATTTTGTTGACAGATATTATTTCATCACGTATGACTTGACGCAAGTAAAATGGTGTTTGTTTTGACTCAACACTATGTTTTAAAACATTAAACCAAACGCTCCATTATTTTATACCATTTATAAGATGTATATATATATATATATATAATAATATATATAATATAGTATATATATATATATATTATATATATAATATATATATATCTTGATGACTTATAAAAGTTAGTTATGAGTTTATACAAGTGACAAAAATATAGTGATGGTCATTTCGACTCTAAAAATTGATCCTAAAAAACGAACCAAACACCCTTTATTTTTATAAAGCTTTATCCCTAGATTCGAAAAATATGTCTTTAGGAATGTATGTTTCGAAAGATAATGTATATTCATTTTAACGTGTTTTTGGCGTGAATCAATAATGTATAGAATTTTTGTTTTAAAATTTCAAAAAAAAATCGAAAAAGAATGTATATAAATTTTCAAAATCCAAACGAATTAGTGACTTAATCCTATTGACAATTTTGAAATCCTATGACTACGAGAATCATTATAGTTATGGATTTCCTAGACTTAATCATAAAAAAAAGTTATGAAAAATACCCAATTTTGATTGAGAGCAAAATTGGATGAAATTGAAAAAGAAAAGTGTAGGAAATCTTAAAATGGAGGTTGCTAGTCTTGTTATTGGTGCTTGCCCCTTACGAATTTTGGTCGAATGAGTATTTGAAGGTGGGAAGGACCATATGAGGTCACAGAAGCATTAGGCAAAGGAGCGTACAAGCTTAGAGGCCGTGACAGGAATACGTTACCACGAACATGGAACGTCCGCAATCTAAAAAAATGCTATGTTCATGAAATGTAAGCACCTCGCCCATGCGGATTCTGCAAGGGGAGGACTGCACTTAAGTTTTGTCTTATCTTTTGTAAAGTCTTTTAAAATTTTAATGGAAAAAGTAAAGACGTGCTACCTTCACAAGTTTAACCTAAGAATTTACTCATTTGTTTTAACTCTGTAAAGTTAACTATATATGTGAATAAGACACACACACAACAGGGTATGACCCAAAGAATGTTATTCTGTATGACAAAAGGATGATAAACCTAATAATCCACTCAATGTACATAAGAGGTATTGCAAGCCCAGTACCGGGAGAATAACCTACAAATATTCAAACAAGACTATCGTTTTAACATTAAAAGATAACAATAGTAGCATTCGAACAATAAAAATGTTAAAGTGTTACAAAGTTTCCCTAAGTACAAAAAACCACCACAAAAAGGCCACATGCGGCCGCGGTCTATAAGTAACAACAAAAAGATTAGGAGACACCAATACAAAATTAGTTCAGCTAGGTGGGTCATGCTCCAGAGTAGTATCCAATTCCTCCTTTCCAAACTCAACTGTATTTGGGAAAGAAGCAGCTTCCCCCTGACCACTTCCCTAAGCATCCTCCGAACCATCCGTACCTATGATCTCATAATCCTCTATAGTGATAGGAAGGACGATACTTGCGGAAGTAAAAGAGATTGATAGGGTAGTGGTGGTCGCAGTGGTGGTCGCAGCAGTTGCTGGCATGCCGTCAGAAGTACTTGCCGCACCCACCAAGTTCTCAACAGATAACGGGTCAACCAAAGGGGTCCAAACACCGATAAGAGCTGAACGCTGAGCTGCAACATTTTCTCTAATCCTTTCAACACGCGAGTGAGTAACATCTAAAGCAACCAACAAGAAGTCTCACCAAGGATCACTTGATCTTCAAGACGGTGGATGGGAAGTTTTAGTTGTTCAATGTCAGGCTGCAAATCACTCATTCCAGGAGCATCGGCAAGAGGACCTTCCAAGCGGAGTAAATCCATAACATCTGCAGTACTTGAATCCTTGTGAGATTTTAGTTCGGCAAGTAAAGGGAAATCCACCTCACGGAGCCTCTGAAGGGCAGAAGTATAATCCGCTTCCGCAGATGGCCTATAGGCAGCAACATCCCCCAGACTCATGCCAGCTCTTCCATGATCAATGCCAGTTGATAACCCATCCTGCATCCCCTTCTTGATGGCACGGCTAGTGGCCGCTCCCAAGGCTGAAAGATACTCCTGAGAGTTTAAGCACTTAACAACGGCAAGCTTCAGGCCATGAGTCAATAACCACCTCCAGCCAGAAATAGTGTTAAGGAGATGGGGATAAAACTTTTCCTCTAAGTGGAGAGCCATTTCCAGAAGGTCAGCGTCCAGCTTTGCTACTTTCTCGTTGACAATATTCATCTGAGCATCTTGGAACTCTTTGATTTGTTCCTTCAACCGCTCGTAGCTTGAAACCTGGCCGCGAAGGACAGAACGCGTGGCCTCTAGCTCATGCACCTATCATGACAAAGGTACAAACAGATAAGAAAAAATAGATAAGAATATGCACGACATATAAGTTTTAGAATGCATACCTGACCCACAAGACCATCTTTCTGAGACCCGAGAGAAGACACAACAGCGTTCAATTCCTTAAGCTCGAGATCCTTGGTAGAAACCGAAGATTGAAACTCTGTGACATTCCCATCAAGAGACTCTTTCTCATTTTCAAGAGCCACGTTCTTCTGTTTCAAGGCATCTATCTCACTAGCATGCATCTTTTTCGTGGCCTCAGCGGCAGAAACCTAAGCACGGAGATGGACGGCTTCCGCGGCCTCAGTTTCCTTCAGTAGCAACTAGGCTTTCAAACTCTCAATTTCAGCATCCCTAACCTTTAGCAATTCAGCTTGTTTTTCACACTCAGACTCTAACCTTCTCCTCTCACTCAAACAATATTCAGTCTGCATTGAGACAAGCTTGGCGAACGGTCCCAACATTAAACTCCGTGAACAGATGGTGATAATCCATCTCACGAATCTGAGAAAATAGCACGGGAGGGGCCAAGTGGTCAATAAATTCCTGGGAAATGTCATGATCATCAAGAAAAGTATCATTTGATACATTCCACTGCGAAACAAAAACCTCATGAAGGGTCTCAGAGTTTATGTCCCAGGACCTCATTAAAAGCTCTTTCCAGGGAACATGGGAGGAACTCGTAGCATCCGGTTTCACCATTCCCGTGGAATCAGAATCATGAAACATTGAGGCATGGACCGAAGTAACAACCTTGGTACCGGTCTCCGAAGCCGGAGCAGAAGGAATGATAGCAACATTGGTGGTAATCACAGCCTCGGTCATCATCGAATGAGGAGTCACAGACCTAACAAAAATGTCAATCCTAGCTTCAACGGCGTTGGTACTAGAGTGATGGGAAGAGTCTGAGGAAATAACAAACCTTTCGGTCGAACAAAGGGTGCGAAGATTGAGCCTGGTAATAGAATTAGTAAGGGTACCACTCTCATGCTCCGATGTAGCAGACACTGAAAAAGTAACCATAGGCAAAGTCGCCACGGCCGCGACACCAGCTTTAACATTCAGCATGCTGCTCGCCAACAACTCTTTAAGGACGGAAGGAGATTTGCCGTTGTTACTTAAGCTTGCTATTGTTGATTTGGAGAACGGTTGCTCTGAAGGATTCTCTAAGTACCTTATACTCCATAAAAGTATAAGAAGTACATCACTCTTGAAATTATCCATAAACAAATTTTGCGTTTGTGACACTGAGCATATAAGTGTAACTCCTTTAAGTGATAGTTATTCCAGGTCTACATCCAATCCACCCCTTGACTCTGGAAAACTAGGATAAAACAAGTCTTAATCATTTAATTGTATATACGTTCAAGAAGTTATCAATCGATTGAAAAATAGAAGAAAGTCAATGATGATGACATAAGTAGACTCTTTGTGAAATTCAACTTAATGCAAATAAAGGCATACCAAACCAACTTCGTGATCACTTGTCATCATTATCCGAATCTCTAGCCATTTTGTCATTTAAGTGAATCTTTTCAGGATCGTTTTGGGATTAAGTGTTGTTGTTTGTGTGGTGTGTTGTTATGGTTGATTGTGTCTTATGAGTCTCGATTCTTGATTGTAGTGTTTGTTTGTTGTTCTTGTTTTGATTATAAAATTCCCAAATTCGGTCATATGCCCAAAGTCGGTCACATGCCCACCTGATGCGCGGATCCGGGAAATTAGGTTTTCAAAACAACGGTTTTCAATGGACAAAACGCAGTGTCTTTAGTCAAAACGCAATGAGACAAAACGCAATGATTTGTTGAGATTTGGGCAGCATAACGTTTAGATTTGCTATATAAATGGTCTTCAATGAGGCAAAACGCAGTGGCAAAATGCAATGGCAAAACGCAGTCTTCAATAAGCAAACGCTTGACCAAAGAATTGACTAAAAGCCTAGAAGTGCCAAAACGCAGTCTTTCAATAAGCAAACGCAATGGACAACGCAGTGACCAAAACACAGTCTTCAATAAGCAAAACGCAATGACCAAAACGCAATCTTCAATAAGCAAAACGCAATGACCAAAACGCAATCTTCAATAAGCAAAACGCAATGACCAAAACGCAACCCGCAAGCAAAACGCAATGAAGAACACCCCTTCAGTGAGTCAAAACGCAGCCAAGAAAAAATCATCAAACATTCTTGAAAGCTACGAAATGATGTTAAAACCACCTAGTAATGATGCAAGGGATAGATCTAAGCCCGAAAGTACAAATCTTTAACACTTTTAACCACAAACAAAGATCAAATCTTGATTTTCTTGGTATATTTTTTCGAACCAAAAAAATAAACAAACCAACCCACGAATTTGAGCTTATTTAACCACAATAATCAGTAGATAAACAACACGGATTCCCCCTATGCTCTGGTGCCAATTGTTAACAATAGATTCACCCTTAGAACAACCGATCCGGAGGCATGGTATAATGAAAGAGATATATATTCATTATTAGAGAGAAAAGGAAAAAATGAGATGGGAAGAGTGTGTGTGTTGTTGAGAGAAAAGAGAAAAACACACACACACACTTTTACAAAAGTGAGCTTCACCCCTCCATGGAAGTATGGAGGGGGTATTTATAGTCCTAGTGACACACAACTATTGTAACTAGTCATTATTAGTCCCTACGTGTCACTCTATAAATGAACTAATGTAATTCCGTGTTTGTCACAATATTTTAAGGCTAACATCTTCGATTAGTTCCTTCAACCGCTCGTAGCTTGAAACCTGGCCGCGAAGGACAGAACATGTGGCCTCTAGCTCATGCACCTATCATGACAAAGGTACAAACAGATAAGAAAAAATAGATAAGAATATGCACGACATATAAGTTTCAGAATGCATACCTGACCCACAAGACCATCTTTTTGAGACCTGAGAGAAGACACAACAGCGTTCAATTCCTTAAGCTCGGGATCCTTGGTAGAAACCGAAGATTGAAACTCTGCGACCTTCCCATTAAGAGACTCTTTCTCATTTTCAAGAGCCACGTTCTTCTGTTTCAAGGCATCTATCTCACTAGCATGCATCTTCTCCGTGGCCTCAGTGGCAGAAACCTGAGCACGGAGATGGACGGCTTCTGCGGCCTTAGTTTCCTTCAGTAGCAACTGGGCTTTCAAACTCTTAATTTCAGCATCCCTGACCTTTAGCAATTTAGCTTGTTTTTCACACTCAAACTCTAACCTTCTCCTCTCACTCAAACAATATTCAGTCCGCATTCTGACTTCCGCGTTAAGACAAGCTTGGCGAGCGGTCCCAACATTAAACTCCGTGAACAGATGGTGATAATCCATCTCACGAATCTGAGAAAATAGCACAGGAGGGGCCAAGTGGTCAATAAATTCTTGGGAAACGTCATGATCATCAAGAAAAGTGTCATTTGATACATTCCACTAAGAAACAAAAACCTCGTGAAGGGTCTCAGAGTTTATGTCCCGGGACCCCATTAAAAGCTCTTTCCAGGGAACATGGAGGAACTCGCAGCATCTGGTTTCACCATTCCCGTGGAATCAAAATCATGAAACATTTAGGCATGGACCGGAGTAACAACCTTGGTACCGGCCTCCGGAGCCGGAGCAGAAGGAATGATAGTAACATTGGTGGTAATCACAGCCTCGGTCATTACCGAATGAGGAGTCACAGACCTAACAAAAGAGTCAATCCCAGCTTCAGTAGCGTTGGTACTAGAGTGATAGGAAGAGTCTGAGGAAATAATAAACCTTTCGGTCGGACCGAGGGTGCGAAGATTGAGCCTGGTAATAGAATCAGTAGGGGTGCCACTCTCATGCTCCGGTGTAGCAGACACCGAAGAAGTAACCATAGGCAAAGTCACCGCGGCCGCGACACCAGCTTCAACATTCAGCATGCTGCTCGCCAACAACTCTTTAAGGACGGAAGGAGATTTTACGCTAGTAGCAGCCGCACTGGAAGTTCCGTAATCCCCCCTTAATTTCTTGAGAGGGTGGGAGGAACCACCAGCATCTGTAGCAGCCTGCCTCTTCTTACGTGGACGTTTAGGCCTCTCAGCGGTCACATTTTCAGTAGCAATAATTCTAACCCCCATAGTTGATTCAATATCAGCATCGTGACCACCTCTAGCTGCGGAATCTCCCGGATCCGCACTACCACCTTCATCAAACAACCTCTCTACACTTTCCTCCAATTCACTCTCCGCACGAGCGGGATCAACTGGTAGAAGCGGAACTACACGCCCTACGGTGGAATCCAAAAGCTTTGCTTCCCCCTCAGCACGCTCCTATTCCTTAACTTTCACCTTAGTAGGATCCGCAACCTGGATAAAAGCAAACAGGTCCATCTCTACAAAAACAAACAAATAATTAAAGGCAAGTTCAAATAATTACAAGTTGAACAATACACGTTGGTAAACACCCACCCGTTCTGTCATCATGAAGGAAAGTGGGATAAGTATCCTCATCCAAAGTATAATTACGACTCATCCCAATCAAACAAAGGAAGGGCTCCGAAAACTTCCGAAACGGAGCCGGGTGACCGACAAGGACAGCGTAATCATCCGCACTAAACTCCGTTGACTTTGGAAAAGGGTCCCTAGATACATTTTTGTCGGTATGCCATGGAAAGGAGGCAGGACAAGCAAAAGAGACCCAAAAAAAATGATCATTCCAGCGTTTGAGTGAATCTAAAGGTTTGGTATAACACACAGCGTCACTATCCGGACGCTTACTAAACGACATCCATCCTTTGTTTTTAGAATTTACATAAAAGCAGCAGAACAACCCAACTGTCGGCTCAATACCATGAACACGGCACAAGATCTCAAAGTGAGAAACTTTGGCCGCCGCAATAACAGAGAGTTAGGACAGATTGATGTGATAATACCTAAGTACGTTAACAAGAAAAGTGGAGAGAGGAAGTCGGAAGTTGGCATACTCAAAGAACCTAGTATATACACCTATCTTTCCAGTGGGCATATCATGTATTGTTTGATTAAGACTAGGCAATTGTGGATGATCGTCATTAGGAATATGAAAAGTTTGACATAAAGTATCAAGACCTTTCTGAGTAAGAACAGACTTATTATCTGTAATACTGCTCATGTTAAAAAATAAGCAAGGATCAAGGCCTAACTTGAAGGTCTAAAGTTCTTCGAAATAAGGCACGAAGCAGAAGAAACAGTTAAAAAGCTTGAAGAATTTTTAACAATGGCGATTAAAGTATGAGAAGAGGAAAAGGAAACAGTGAAAACTTAGTCAGGTATTTATACCCATGGTATATTTAATTCAAGTTAATCCCAGATGAGCACACGTGTCCACCACGTCTGAATTAACGAATAAGATCGAAAGTAAAAAATGGTGATGACAGTTAGGCAAGTAGGCCACACGGTCAAATCAGTCAGAAGACGAAAGACCAATAAGAGTCTACGTCTCACACGTCTCACCTAACGGGTACAACGAAACGTCACGGGGAAAGTAGAAGTGTTACGGAACCTTAGTCTAGTAACATTTGTTACGCACACAGATAAATAAACTAGACTGGGGGGACTTGATGACGTATAGCACGATTAGCAGGCCTATTAGGCTTAGTTCGTACTATACACATTTGGGCCCAAGCCCAATACAACAAAACATATGAGCCGCCACTAAGCCCAGAGATAAGTTGGCTGCGGTCCGGATGTTTCAAGACGCACGCAGACAAAATAATTCTGCAATGCATGTGCGGAAGGAGATCTGTGTCAGCAACCACGATTACAAGCGAATCCTTGCCCGACAAGGGTCCCACTCTGGCCACTAACAGTTACAAGCGAAATACTAGGAAACCCTTGTACAAGACTCCCTTATAAATAGGAGTCCTCTAACACACCATAAGGTACATAATTTTTTGACATCCTTTTTGTACACATATATTCTCTGACAGCATGAGCACTTACTCTTACGTCGGAGTCCAATCATAGGGCCCGTCCCTACGGTAAGACTAACGGTTTTTTATCATTGATTCATGGAATCATCATCTATCACTTTGTTTAGTACAAGATCTAATCCGGAAAGAGCTTGGAGGTTTGGCCCAATAATCAATCTAAGCCCAACTCACACCCCGTCACACTTTTTGTACTAACATTAAGCAATCCCTTTTGTTGAGGCTTTACAATGTCGGCTATAATCTGATAACATTCATTAGAATAATAGCTAAAGTTACACCATGACTAAACTAAGGGACCTTCACCTTATTATTGGAGGAATCGTTTCTGTTTGTATTAGTTTGTTGAGAGTTCAAGACACCTTTCATCTTTATTGACTTAGTATTTGGAGCTTTATTAGATACTTCACCCTTTTTATCCAACTTCGTCACTTCGTTTTTCTTCTGAATTTTAACTCCACCATGCAAACCCTGCTTCTGAGGCGTGGTCGCCTTTATAATCTGAGACACCAAAAGTGATAGCTAGTGAATGTAATTTTATCATATATGGGCTGTTCATATTCTTAAAAACTACAACAACTATAAACGAACATTTACTTATAGGTTGTGCTTCAATTAGTTATATTGTTTGTTTACTGGTAAATAAATAAACATGTTTTCATAGAATAATAGATTCGTTTAACATTCACACCATATAATGTTATTTAATGATTGAAGATGAAAATAAACAATCCACGCGAGCTGCATCGAACAATTCACCAGCCGCTACTTACTTGGTTTAATTATTAACGAATATTACAACGTTTTCAGATAAGCAATAGTTGCACATCTTGGGAACAATCAAATAATAATACAAATTATGCAAACAATATTATTGATTATCACATTTTCAAGCTTATCTTAACAACATCGAAAACTTAAAAAAATATAATAATTGAAAGAAAAAAATGAAAGCCCAATCCGATTGTATAGATAACTTACTCTTTGAGATCAATTGTACCTTCCATTGAACCGATTGTGGTTGTGGAGAGTATTTTTGCAGATTTGAACCAATTTCACTTATTTATTCTGAGGGTCGATCGTAATATGATTTGTATATATACATTCGATTAATGAGATTGACTGATGTTGATTTAAGTTTATGTTAGTCGCCTGTAGTTTGTAGTTTCCGGTGTCGTAGGTTTGTTTTCTTTTTCTGTGTGTAGAATGAATACAGTAAGGATGAGAACTCCGCTTTTTTTCTTTTTTAATTTATATTTTGAACCAAAACTATTATAATAAATAACTCCCAAGTCCATGTGTATTTTTAGTTTTTTCTTAAATCTTTTATATTAAAACGAATTTATACAAATTTTATGTCAAATTAGAAAGTATTTATATTTTTTTACTAAATATCTCTTTTTTTAATATAATAATAACACAATTATTTCCTATTAAGGTGTGATTTGATTTTTTAAAAATACAAATTCCTCACTTGACATTTTTCTTTACTATATAAAAGATTACAAGACTCGAAGCCTAATCCCAAAACAAATAATAAAATAATGGATTAAGATCCTCTAAAGTTGAGTCAAACATGATAAGTCATGTTGCCGATCACAAACAAGATAGATATATAAAACATTTTATTTTCGTAAAAACGAGGATTGAAGCCCGCACTTCGCTGCGGGGCGTTGGATATTATGTTGTTTCATACACATGAAGAAATGTCGTTGTGTTAGTTGTTCTAAGTAAGTTCTGCATCGCATTTGGTGCAAAAGAAAGATGTTTTATGCATGTTACATGTTAAGTTAGTTGATTGTTCACAAAAGGATGGTGTTGGGATTAAAATTCTTCTTGAAGTTACTGCTGTTAAGTTAGTGCTGCTGGTACAAACGTTACTACTGTTGGTGTTGAAAGTTAATGCTGCTGGATTACAACTGCTGAAAGGATAAAGACTGCTAAGAGAAAAGATAAAGATTGCTTGTGGGATATGTATGAGATATTTTTGTAAAAGATATGTATAAGTTATTTTTTTAGAAGATCATGATAACTTAGGAAAATATTATAATCCCATTTGGACTCCTTGGTGTATAAAAGGAGGACCTAGGGTATAGAATTCTATGTATCAGTATCAAAGTATCAAATCGAGTCATTCATAGAATTGTCATAGCTTCAAGGTTTTGTAACCCTCGACTATTAAGGTAGTTCGTATTATAATGAGGCTTGAATGTTGGTAAACTGTTTGTTATTGATCTTATTCATTATTGTTTCATTGAAATTCTTCTTAGTATCATTGACTAGATTCCGCATAGTCTTTGATATTCACAATCAAAGTTTCTATCATAGTTGTTTTGAATTTATTCAATACAACTTAGCCTTATACAAGCTAAGCAAGATCTATTCTATTGGGATCAACAAGTGGTATCAGAGCTTGTGAGAAGCTTTGAATAAGAAGAAACTTTACTACGCACAAGATTTACCTTTTCAAGAAGCAATGGATTCTCAATCTACTCAAACCATCAAGCTACCCATACTCCAACCTGGTGAGTATGATCTCTAGAAGATGAGGATGGAGCAGTACCTACAGTGCATTGATTACACTCTATGGGAGATCATAGAAAATGGTAATGCACCCATAGTAACATAAACTGTTAATGGTAAGGAGACTGTTATCCTTCCTACAAGTGTTGAAGAGAAGGCACAAAGAAGGGCAGAGTTAAAGGCTAGAAGCACTTTGTTGATGGCTTTACCTAATGAGCATCAATTAAAGTTCAACTCATACAAGAATGTTAAGACACTGATGCAGGCTATTGAGTACAGATTTGGAGGTAATTCTGCTATAAAGAAAACTCAGAAAAATATTCTAAAGCAGCAATATGAAAACTTTGCTGCATCCAGCATAGAAGTGATTGAGCAACCCTATGAAAGGCTTTAAAAGCTAATTAGTCAACTGAAGATGCATGGGGAAGTTATCCCTCAAGAAGGCATCAATCAGAAGTTCTTGAGAAGTTTGTCACAAGAATGGACTATGCATACTATTGTGTGGAGGAACAAACCAGAGATTGAGACATTAAGTTTGCATTACCTCTTCAACAACCTAAAGGATTATGAATCAGAGGTCAAGGGGACATCTAGCTCAACCACAAACTCACATAATGTAGCCTTTCGGTCCTCTAGCAGCACTAACAGTGCAACTAGAGCAGTTAATACTGCTCAGTGTGTTAATATTGCTAGTACTCAGGGTGCTGCTGATAGCTCAACAACTGTTGAAAATTTGAGTGATGCTGTTATTTATTCCTTCTTTGCTAGCCAACCAAGTATTCCACAGCTAGATAATGAAGATCTATAACAAATCAATCCTGATGATCTAGAAGAGATGGATTTGAGGTGGAACATTTGCCTACTGCTGACGATGAGGGCAAGAAGATTCCTGAAGATAACTGGAAGGGAAGCTGGACTATGGCCACAAAGAAAGAATTAGGGGTTTGACAAGCTTGTCCCAAGGTGGAAAACGTTTGGACTGTTGGAGTGTTTCAACTACCACAAGAGAGGATACTTTGCAAGGGAGTGCAGGGCACCCAGGAATCAAGACAGCAGGAACAAGGAGCCTACCAGAAGGACTGTGCCAGTTGAGGAAACTACTTTAAATGCCTTAGTGTCTCAGTGTGATGGCTTTGGCTATGATTGGAGTGACCAAGCAGAAGAAGGTCCAACCAATTTTGCTCTCATGGCTTATTCTTCAACAAGTTCAACTTCTTCTACAAACTCTGAGGTATCTAATGACCTTAAATTGTTATTATTCTGTTTTTAGAATGTGTAAAAAGATATAAAGAACAAATGAACAATTAGTTAAAGACTTATGAAAACAACCAGGAAAAGTGTTGTCTCCTATAAACTTGTTTAGAATCTTTAGAAAGCTAACTGTATGTCTTTTAGAAAAATAAGTTTGTGTTTGAGGAAGATATAAACTCTTAAAAAGGTGAAATCTATTTATATATTACACGAGCTTAAAGGAAGTTAGAGTTGCTTACGATAATTAAAAGTTGAGGTTCAAAACTTAAAGTACAAAAATTTGAAAATTCATCAAAAAAGCCTAAAGTAAACTTCTAGACGTCAGTTAATGGATAAGTGTTTAAAACAGGATTAGGTATTAATGCTTGTCTCACCTCCCTATTACTGGGAATTTTATGCACCAAAACCAGATTTAGTTTATCTCTAGTCTTGATGATTTGTTGATGGTGAATGAGTTCTGTTAGTGGTCTGAAATTGAAAAGCCTTATTGTTGAGACTAATGAACCCCCCCACACCATGAGACTGCTAGGAAGGAAAATGGTATCCTCCAATTATTGAGATTGGGTAACTGATAGTGATGAAGAAAATGTGCCTAAGGTTAAAAAGTTAAGATGTTTAATAACTAGTATGCTAGATAACTTTGTTAAGTCTATTGAGCAGTAAAAATCTCATAGGAAAGACATCTGTTGATAAAAATAGGAAAAAAAAACACCTTAGTCCTAGAGGGATCAAGAGAAATGGAACAATCGGATGTCTAAAAATTAGGAGTGATTTGATATGTCTCAACAAGCTCGTCATGCGTTACTTGTGGTTATTTTATTTAGTTTTAATCATTTGAAGAATAATTGCAATAACTGGTATAATAATGGAAGATTTGCAAAACCAGTTTGGACCAATGTTCAAAGGGTGAAGAAATAGAATTTCTCTAAATTAACTCACCCCAGTACAAAAAGGAACATGGTTCCAAGAACAGTCTTAACTAGTCTGGTCCAATTTCACTTAATACAGCTAGACCAGTTAATACTGTTCAACCAAGAACAGCAGTGAATAATGCATGACCCATGAAAAATGTTATTAATAATGCGTATTCAACTGCTAGAATGCCTTTTAACAAAATAACAGCAGCTAATAACAGTAATTTCACTAAAAGGTTAATAGTGTTAAGGAAATAAAGGTTAATACTGGTAGGCCAAAAGCAGTTATTAGTGTTGTTAAGGAAAACAAGGGAAATGCTGTTAAGGCCTCAGCAAGTTTGGTTTGGAGACCAAAGCACAAAATTTTAGACCATGTCTCCAGAAACAATGGTGCATCAATGTCCTTTAAAAGATTTGACTATATTGATGCACAAGGCAGATCCAAGTCAGTAATGGCTTGGGTCCCCAAAAGAAACTAATTTTCCTACCATTATGTGCAGGGTAATCCACAACAAGATTTGAAGGATAAATGAGTGATTGACAGTGGATGCTCTAAGCACATGACAGGAAATACATCTTTCTTAAGATTATGAAGAAATTGATGGAGGATTTGTTGCCTTTGGAGGTAATTCCAAAGGAGGGAAAATTACTGGGAAAGGTAAAATAAAAACTGGCAAATTAGATTTTTAAGATGTGTATTTTGTAAAAGAACTAAAGTTTAACCTCTTGAGTGTCTCACAAATATGTGACAAGAAGAATAGTGTTCTTTTTACTGATACTGAATGTGTTGTTCTGTCTCCAGACTTTAAGTTAACTGATGAAAGTCGTGTTTTACTTAAAGTTCCTAGAAAGGATAACATGTACAGTGTTGATTTAAAGAATTTTGTCCCTCAAGGAGGTCTCACTTGTCTCTTTGCAAAAGCCACACCAGATGAATCTAATCTTTGGCATAGGAGGCTTGGACATGTAAAATTCAAAACAATGAATAAACTGGTAAGGGGAAACCTTAGGGGAAACCTTGTTAGAGGTTTACCTTTAAAGATTTTTGAAAATAATCATACATGTGTTGCTTGTCAGAAAGGAAAGCAACATAAAGCCTCTTGTAAGACCAAGACTGTAAGCTCAATCAGCCAACCATTACAAATGTTGCATATGGATTTGTTTGGGCCAACATTTGTAAAGAGTCTAATGAAAAAGATGTACTGCCTAGTTGTCACAGATGACTATAGTAGGTTTAGTTAGGTTTTCTTCTTAGCCACTAAGGATGAAACTAGTGAAATCCTTAAAACATTTATTACAGGCATAGAAAATCTAATAGACCTTAAGGTAAAAGTGATCAGATGTGACAATGGGACTGAATTCAAGAATAAGATCATGAATCAGTTCTGTGAAATGAAGGGTATTAAAAGGGAATTTAGTGTCGCTAGTACTCCACAACAAAATAGAGTAGCATAAAGGAAAAATAGGACACTAATAGAGGCTGCTAGGACTAAGCTAGCTGATTCAAAATTGCCAACAACTTTCTGGGCTGGAGCAGTTAATACTGCTTATTATGTCTAAAATAGTGTGTTAGTTATCAAGCCTCACAACAAGACCCCTTATGAACTTTTTCTAGGTAGAAAACCCGCCTTAAGCTTCATGAGATCATTTGGGTGTCCTGTTACAATCCTTAATACCATAGATCACCTAGGCAAGTTTGATGGAAAGGCTGATGAGGGTTTCTTTATAGGATACTCTACCAATAGCAAAGCATTCAGGGTATTCAATAGTAGAACTAGGATAGTAGAAGAGAACCAGCATGTCAAGTTCAGTGAAGAAACACCTAATATTGCAAGAAATGGACCTAATTGGCTTTTTGATATAGATGCTCTAACAAAATTTATGAATTATGAGCTAGTTGTTGCAGGGAATCAATCTAATGGTATTGCAGGTACAAAAGCATGTGAAAATGAAGGTAAAGCTAGAATGGAGACAGTACATGGCAAAGATTACATACTGCTACCATTTTTGTCTCAAGATCCACCATTCTCTTCTAGTTCAAAGGATTCTCCTGATGCTAGATTCAAACCATCAGGGGAGGAGGGAAAGAAGGATGCTGAACATCTAGAGACTAAAGATAGTGAGGTGCCAAACACAAAGGAGCTAAGAGTTAATCAAGAGCAGGATGAAAGTGTTAACAATACTAACAATATTAATAATGTTAGTTCAACTGTTAATACTGCTAGCATAGAAGATAATGTTGTTGATGAGAATATAGTCTATGGATGTGTTGATAATCCAAATATGCCTCATTTAGAAGAAGTTGTCTATTCAGATGATGGTGAAGATGTTGATGCAGAGGCTGACATGATTAATTTGGATACACATATCCTTGTCAATCCTACTCTAACTACCATAATTCACAAGGATCATCCACTTGAACAAATCATTGGAGATATACATTCAACACCTCAAACCAGAAGAATGACAAAGAGTGTGACTGACCATGGTATGTTTAGTTTAGTGCAATAGAGGATCAACCATAAAGATTTTTAGAATTGTCTGTTTGCCTATTTTCTATCACAAGTAGAACATAAGAAAGTAATTCAAGCTTTGACAGATCCAAGCTGGATAGAAGCAATGCAAGATGAGCTTCTACAGTTTAAACTGCAGAAGGTTTGGACTTTAGTTGATTTACCATATGGAAAGATGGCTATTGGAATAAAATGGATCTACAAAAACAAGAAAGATGAAAGAGGTATTGTGGTTAGAAACAAGGCAAGGCTACAGGGTTACACTCAAGAAGAGGGAATAGATTATGATGAGGTTTTTGCTCCCGTTGCTAGGATTAAAACAGTTAGGCTATTCTTAGCCTATGCCTCATTCAAAGACTTTGTTGTGTATCAGATGGATGTGAAGAGTGCATTTTTGTATGGCAAGATTGAAGATGAAGTCTATGTCTGTCAACCTCCAGGGTTTGAAGATCTAGAGTTCACTGACAGAGTTTATAAGGTAGAAAAAGCACTATATGGTCTA
>BQNB010115248.1:4938-17644 GCA_026074375.1 Tanacetum coccineum
TGGCATTTTAAGTCCGTTTTTGGTTATTTTAGCTCGTTTTTAAAGGTAAAAGGTATGTGTATTTAAGCACATACCACCTATTATATGGCAAAACAAATGGAGTAGGTCACTAGAAAAAACCGGTTGATTTTACCCTATGGTATGTTATTGACCCGTTTGTTTAAAGTAATCATGAATGAAAATCATGAATTGTATAATAAGTCTTATGTCTTATACGATCGTGTCATGAATCCTTATGCCGCTCAACAAGAACAAAAGCCTAGAAAGGATCGTGGCACGAGAAGAGGTCGTCACTCTACTTCTTCTTCTTTCGCCTTTGACCAACCATCCTCTTCTCATCTTAACGATGATGATGATGATGGAAATGGCAAAGGGACCTCGCGTGCAAGCACTCCTTCACCTATTCGTTATGTCAATTCGTTAACAAATGAAGTTCCTCAAGTTTTTCAAAATCCACCTAACATTGACCCTCACTTGGAACCCTTTTACACCCGTCAAACCAAAATCATCAACCGTCAAGTTCAAATTCAAGATGATCATTGTGGTAGATTAAGGTCAACCGTGAACGGCCTTAGAAGCTTGTGAAGAAATATAAGGAATTGAGCAATATGAAAATGTGCCTTGTGACATTATTAATTATATTATTTACTATTTTATGAAGCTTAATTACTTAAAACTTACATTATTTAGTGGTAACTTAGCATGTAGTACGGGCAACACGACTTGCCTTGGATGATCTTTTGATTTTATCATCCTAAACAGTTGTTTTTCATGGTACTTGACACACTATAATTACCTCTATGATGATATGCATGCTTATCTATTAGTCAATATGCATACATGTGTTTCTTTGATTGAATTTGGAATGATTAGTGCTATGAATTTAGTTGATAAGTATTAGATGATTCATGATGAAAAAGATTGATGCAAAAAGGGGAATATAAATTTTTTTTATCCAAGATCTACAGAAAATCAGGGAAATGTAAGAAAAATTTTCCTGCCTTCTGAGAACGGCCCCACATAAACCTAGGGCGGCCACCTAATTATCTTAGAACTGCCATAGTATATATAGGAGACCGCCTTAGTAGTCACAGAAAATTTCTGTAACTACCTGATTTTCTGTGCAGTTGATTATTTCCTATTAGACCCAGCTAAACTTCCTGCATTTTGCTAAACAACTTTTGGAATTTATTTCCTTAATTCTCATGCTTTTCCACTTTGATCACTTACATTCAAGTTAAATAAACCATCCATCTCATTGCTCTTACCATCTTCATCTTCCTCAATTAATTCTACCTGAAGTCCCACCAAAGCATATCTCTAATCTTCCAAAATATCAAACTAACCATAACCCTACCTAACCAACGACTTGTTCAACATCTCCTAAGAATAAGATGTCACCACCACACCCTCCTCCTACAACAAACGTCTTCATCTCCAACTCCTCTAAATGCACCATCAAAACCACATCCACCAATCAAACATCAACCAAGCCAGGAACGACATCTTTTACTTTTCAATCAAAACTCAATTTCACCACCATCTTCAAATGAACCAACTTCTCCTCATCCTTTGAACCCTTTGCCTGATAACATTTCGGATGTTCCTCCTAGACCTCTAAACCCTCAACCACTTCAAAGTCATCCTTCTTTGGATATCACACTCTCTTTGTCACCAATCACTCCTCTTGATCACTAGTATTATGACACTTGATCACCACCATCTTCACCCAACCTCAACCACCTATCATGGGTCACCCTCTTTACTACAACTACCATGACTATCATGGGTCAAATTGCATTATTATTTTCATAACCGAACTCCTTTTTTCTAACCTTAAGAGATGAGATAACATCGTGTTTGCTCATCTTGAGTATCTTCTCACTACCGCAATTACCTCACACTTTCCACCTCCACCTTGAAATATCTTCAAAAGTTTTCATAAACATGTCACCCCAAACTTTTTAGCTCAAAAAGTCACTCTCTGTGAATCATGAATCATTTAGGACTTATGATAGGGCTCTCTTTATCTCATGAAGTAGGTAGTGTGGTCTATGGATTAATTAGCCTTGTATTGTAGCTCGAGTTGTATTTATTTTGTATTAAAGATTTATTGACTTTGCTATGTATGAGTTTCTTGATTGTTAAATAAAACCTCTTTTGGTGACTAAATAATTGTTGTTTAAAAATATTTGTCTTGCACTTGTATCTCTAACTTTTTTTGTAGCAAACAATTTTTTGAAAGATGATCTTTGTGCCCCAAAACAAGCAGAGCATACATTAAGGGGGAGATCCTTGATACATCAATTTGCTTTCTTCCTACAAACTACTCAACGTCATCCTTTTTGAATTCGACAAAAAAGGTGAAAATGAACAAAACTCTTAATGATTTTTCTGTAAACTTTAATTTTAATCAATATGAGTTTATATTTGTCCCATCATTAAAAAGGGAGATGTTAATACAAATAATGTCTAAAACGTTATTTATATATTTTTATCTCTCAACGTTTTGATAATAACAAAATGTAAAAACGTTTACGATAAAATTAAACGTTTACAAATTATTAATCATAAAATTCCATTTTTAAGATTAGTAATCACTTAAGGTATAAACAAACAAATTATTAAGCATGATTAGTGATCAAGAAAATATTTTTCTCTTATCCATTACATTTTTACCAAATAATTTCACAAAATTAATTATACAAAATATTTTCTAATTAAAAGAAAAGTTTTATAAAAAACTTAAAATTTGAAGTTCAATTTTCCCCCCAAAATGGAAGTTTCTATACCAGATACAACATTCCTCATAAAAAGACAAAAAAGGAGTGTGGTCTACCTGGCGGCCCCCTTATAGGCCTAGCGGCCCTTTATATATCTGAGACCGTCGGGACCACCGCCATTGACCGTTGGATTTTCCTGACTATAAATACTGCTTCATTCCTTGTAGAAAATCAGACCATTTTGCATGAATTTTCTCACACTTCTTTCTGTCTCTAAAAAAACCTTCTTTCTCTCACTAAATATCTTGATCACTAACATCTCTTAATCTTATTTCAAGTGATCTAATCTCTTCTTCTCATCTCTCCCCTCTTATTCAAGTACAAGAGAAGAACACTCGTATTCGTTAAGAAACGAAGTATTGATTAGTGATCTCTTATCCTTTATTCTAAGTATCAAATCTCTATTGTAATTATCTTATGTATTTGTGTGATTCGGATATTGTGTAAATCCGATAGTATAGATCTAGTGATCGTGTATTGATTGTGAAGTGGTAGATTGGTTCTAGCTAAGATTAGGACTCGACCTTTAGCTTAGTGTCAGAAAATAACGTAAGCGACGTGTAAACGGTTTTCTCCGCCTGAAGGGAGCTTGTTGACATAGTTAAATCTCGAGTAGGATACTCAAGGAGTGGAGTAGGGCAAAGAAGAGCTTTGTAGCCGAACCACTATAAATCTTGGTATCTTGATTTGATTGTTCCTTCTCTCATCTCTTTATATTGTTATGATTGTTCTGTTTAATATCCTCTAAACTACACAAAACCTATAAAATAATATCCAAAAAAACCTTAAAAATCAAACCTTTAAATCATCAAAACAACACCCACATAGCCGATGTTGCTCGCGAGTTGCTTTTCCCTAAATTAATTTGCCAGACCCATGTATAGTTACTAAAATTCTTAAAGCTTACTATTTGCAATTAGATCATGAATCTTCAATTTGTTATTTTGTTAATGGTACAAAGGATTTTTCAGATGAAGAGTGTTTTCTTGTTTGGTGTGAGAGATGGATATGGTTTTGAAGGTGAGATAAGAATAGGGAGAGAGGATGTTGAGAATTATATTTAAGTTGATAAGACAAAACAAGAATAAAACATAAGGACTGAATATAGCATTATGGAATTCTATAAGCTGGTGGAGTTTATTCTACAAAAGATAAAAAATTCCAAAAAATATGATTCTTGAAGATAAAGATGAAGTTTATTAAAGAATTAAAAGATTTAGTTTCCTTATATAATTATATTTTCCCTTGTAAATCTAGATGGACTCTACTATATAAAGAGATCCCTAGATATAGTTTTCTATGTGTGTCAAAGATGTAAACACCAAAAAGTGTGTGTATGTGTTCTAGGCGTCAAGTCCCTAATGGACGCCTAGGTTTGGTAGTTTTAGCCTCAAGGTAATCAAGTTTTTTCTTGATCCTTGTACAGTTCATTGATGTAACACATATTGGTTCTGATCAAATAAACTGGGCTTGGAATGGTTGGTAAAACCTTGTTATGAAAATATTGAATCTAGGTTTGAATATTACGTCATAGGTTTATCCCAAAAAAAAATTATCCTAAGATTAGTTCTTAACAAACTAGAGCTACTACGATCATATAGGTTTATCACAAATGTATCAAGAGCGGTGTTGCTAGTTGAATTCTAGGATCGCAAGGTTTTTAGTTTTGTATTTTATTTTATGTTTTTTAAGTAAACAAGGCAATTCGAGGTGGGTATTAAGTGGTTTTTCCCCAAACCTAAATTAACATAAAAGCAGAAAGAAGATAAGTTTTTTGCAACGCTTGAAGAAAAAAATGAAGGATTAGGGATCCAGAAACTAAATTCCTATAACGCAACAGTTGTGACTTGGGATCATGGTCCATATTTGATCAGAGAATCTAAGAACAGCAGATAATGGACTTCAAACCTAATCTGTAATAGCAGATATTAAAGCAACAAAACAGCAGGTATCAAAGGTAAAATGTTTCTGATAATTCAAGGGTCTGCTAGGGTTTTAATGTAGCAGATTAGTGTTTCTTGAATTACCTTCTTGATATTTAACGGTTAACAGCAGACTATATGGTGTTCGTTTGTTGCTGTTCGTGATTGTGATTGCTTTACTGATCTCAATAAATAAACCAAAACCGCTAAAAAGTGTTTTATCAATACATTGGTTGTGGGTTTATTTTGGTTATAAACTACGTTGGGACCATAAAAAGAAACTAGCAGTTGTGATCTATGATGAGAGGTTTTCCTGGTCGATGGTTTATACTAGCAGTATGTTAAGCTGTTTTGGGAAATTTTTACAGCAGGTTATTATTGACGTGGATTATTATATCAGTATATTGGGGCTGCTGATTACTCGTAATATTTGATGGTTAGAGGTTGATTGTTTTCCTAGTGTGGCATGATAGAAAAGGATATAATGGTTATTCATGTATTATAGCAGTGTTAGATGATTTATATTGTTAAGGAAGATCGTGCATAACAGATGCGTGTTTTGACTAAAGATTTGAAGTTGCTGATTTTTAGGGATTTACTTCCATAAAAATCTCTTCTATTTTGGACGTGATCTTGTAAAGCGAAGCTTTAAACAACATATTAACGTGGGGATATTTTTGGTTAATACAACTAACACTTCCTTTAGTACTGCTAGCATATTATGTTGTATTGCTTGCTAAAAAAAGTGAATACTGCAGTTTCGATCCGATAGCAACAAAGAAAAAGTTAGTACTGCGAGTTACACCCGAGATTCAGACAACACACATACAGAAGGATCCTCGGACAACTAACAGTTTTGAAGGTTATTTGTTTTTATTTCTACTGTTTTTTCTTAGGAATGATTTAAATGTTCTTAAAGATTGTAAAGCTTGATTTATTGATTAATTGACTACGAAGATAATTAAGTATCACCTATTTGACAAATTGAAGTGGAATTACTTGTACGTGGTTTATCATACCTTAAAGTGTGGTACACTTTAAAAATAACTTTACGGGCTTAGAAACGATGTGACAAAGGACGTGACAAATCTAGCAAAGGTGTGTATTTTTCTTATGGTGCTCAATGCTCACATTTGCTATCACTTTGGTTATTGTCTCAAGAAATAAGATAAAGTGTCAAGAGATTACGGGGGGGGTTCATCCCTACACATCGATTTTGGTATACATGTGAATCAGGTGGAATAGTGCCAGAATAAGACGGTTACAAATTGGTTTATTCTACTTTAGCATCCAGTTCTTTAACTTAGTTTTCTTCAACATATCATTAATAGACCCTACAAAATGAAGGATTCAAGAAATAGTTAACATATGGGTTTTTAGGGAAGCTTAAATGTTAAAATGTTTAACCATTTTATATGCTACAATTGAGTGAAAGTTTTTTACTACTACAAGCCTTTGTTTAACTACTGCAAGTGTAGTTTCTACTGCGCAAGTTCATTTTCTTAAGGTGCTTAATGAGGGCAATATTGGGTCATTAGAAGACTTGATTGGAAGTGTAATATTGGATCATAGTTTTTGAAGATCAAAGTTGGGCATACTTGTAGTCTCCCTAAGTGATATTGACAAAAAGGGGAAGAAAGTATATGATTGTAACTTTAGATCCTTGTACTTAAGGGAAGTTTTCAGTCTTATATTATATTCAGGGAGTTTTCCATTCGTAATAAACTTCAGGGGAATACGTGCTTATTTGTTTTGTCATTATCAAACTAGAAGATTGTTGGGAAGATATATTTGAGTTGATAGACAAAACAAGAATGAAAAATAAGACTGAATCTAGCATTATTGAATTCTACAACTGGTGGAGTTTGATTCAACAAAAGATAAAAATTCCAAAAATATGATCTTGAAGATAAAGATGAAGTTTATTATAAAGAATTAAAAAGACTTAGTTCCTTAGACATTATGTTTCCCTTGTAAATGCTAGTTGGACTCTACTATAAAAAGAGAATCCCTGATATAGTTTTTTAAATGCGTGTCAACGATTTAGAGACACCAAAAAAGTATGTGTGTGTGTGTGTGTTCTAGGGCGCAAGTCCTCTAAGTGGACGTCCGAGGGGTAGGTAGTTTAGCCTCAAGTAATCAGTTTTTCTTGAACCTTTTACAGTTCATTGATGTAACCATATATTCTGATCAACAATACTGGGCGTGAATGTTTGTAGAAACCCTTGTATATGCTAATAATGATTCAAATTTTGAATATTCGCCTATGTTAATACAATATCCTATAATTAGTATACATAAACACAACTAGAGCTACAACAATCATATAGGTTTTCACAGAGGAGGACATGTAGAGGTTTAAGAAGGAGAGAGGAGGGCACGTATCCTAGGAAGAAGTTATGTTGGAAGAAATATAAAACCGGGGCGTGAGACATTAACACACCCGGGTCGAAATAATATTATTAAAATAATCAAGTTGGGCCTTCATCATTAATGCACCTGAGAATTAATTGCAGTTATCTTGCTAATTGTATTGTTTTATAATAAATAAAAATTTGATGATTTAAGTCAAATCAAATCCATATTTCGTTGTCTTAGATAAACAAAACAAAACCCAAACCAAAACACAAATCACACAGAATGGTGTCCTAAGCAAAAACACCATTGTATGGACGCCATTGATGACTACTGCTTCTGTTGGCCACTGCTTGCCGCTAACATTTGCGCTGGTGGCCGGCGTTGCCGGTTTTACTTATTTAGATCTACACAAAATTCGAAAATTATTTTGAAGTGGGTCTTGATTTTGGAATTTGGATTAGTTATGTTAATGTGTTTCTTAAATATTAAAGATGAAATGTATGCTTATTGGTTTGCATCTAAGAGGGTTTTACAAAATTTTCTTATAAAGTTATCATATTTTTTGTATTTTGATTTGGATGTGAGACTATTTTTATATTGTAAAATGGAAAATTGAAAGGACGATAACAAGATCATTAGATTAACACAATGAATGAATGACGTGTCTGTGTTTTTTAATGTTGCGAAGAAAAAATGGAATAAAAATATGATTGTAAGGTGTAGTAATGTTGTGAAGCAATCAAAAGGAAAATTTAAAAAGTATATAAGAACGGTGTTAGATGCTTTTGTATAATTTTTTTATTTAAATTCGATCCGCTTATTATATGATGATATGTTTTATTGAGTTAATTACATGTTTGGTCCTTATGGTTGTCCTGAAAATGCATGTTCGGTCTTTAAACGCAAAAAATTACATAAATGGTCCATGTGGTTATCTCAATTGGGTTGACCAGTCCTTTGACCAATTTCCCATCCAATTGGACATTAACTGTGGGGGCATTTTTGTCACTTCATAGTAATTGTGGAAAATTAGAAAGGGGGTTGAATAGTTTACCGCTTTTTAATTTAATGTATCGCTTGTTTATAAAAACTTAGATTTTACTTTATGTGATCTCATATGGCACAATAGAACAATACAACTAAGTAAAAATTATAAAATGATAATATAATACATTGTAACACAAGAGATAAGAGTAGAAGATCAAACACAAACACAAGGATTTATAGTGGTTCGTTAACGAAGCACCTCTTCACCCTACTTAACTCCCCGAGCACAAAACTCGAGAATTTTCTTCACTATGTCAAAAAACTCCCTTAGGCATAGAAAACCCGACACAACTTGCTTACACGATTTACGACACAAGCCAAATGTCGAGTTCTAATCTTAGGGCTATAACCAATCTATCCCACCCTTTGTACTTTGCGGACTAAAATACTAACCGCACTCTTACTTCACATCACCTAGACCACTAACCGATCCCACCCGATCTAACTCTTCTTTCTATGATCACCACGATCTAACTATACTTTCTATGATCACCTTGGTCTAACTATTATACACGACCATACAATATACATAAATGATTTACAAGATATGATAAAATTGTAACAACGTTACGAGAACACAAACTAAACTATAATACTTCTTGACTTGATGATAAGAAGTATTCTTCTTTTGCACTTGAGGAATTAAGCTTGAATCACTTGGAAACAAATGCTTAAGATTAAATATCAAAGATTGTAGGAAGTATAATCTGATTCATTAGACGGGGAAAAGAATGAGTGCAAAAGTGACAAAATCATTGGGAACAGTCTGATATTTATAAGGCAAGAACTAGAGCGTTTTGGACTTGCCGCCCCCTAGCTCCTAGGCCGTCCTCCCATAAACACTAAGGGGTCGCCCAGGCCTGGACGCTCCCTTTTTTGTCTTTTCCAAGGGAGGTGTTTTTTGAAACATTTCTAGCCGTTTTTAAATAGAAAATTTGAATTCAAAATATTAATTTTGAATAAAACATTTCTTTTCAATGTAAAAAATGTTTTGTAAAAGTTATAAATATATTTGTAACATTTTATAAAAAAATGTAAGGTTGAATAAAAATTCCTATGATCATAAAATGCATTAAGCATTTATTTATTCATACCTTTAAGTGATTAAATTTTCAAAATAAAATTTTACTACTAATTACATGTTTATGTTTAATTTTACATTGAAGGTTTTACATTTTGTGATTATTAAAATGTAGAGAGGTCGAAAATATTAATAACATTTTAGCATTATTATCTCAACATCTCCCCCTTTTTGATGATTCCAAATTGTAAACTCAATTAAATGGAAAATTATTTTTAAACAATATTTTAGTGAGTTTTATTTTGTGCTCCTCCCCATTTTGTATAAAAAAAAAAAAAAAAAAACAAAAAAAGAAAAAAAGAATCAAAAAGGTTTTGTCGATGAAGAAGCATAAAATTGACATAAAAATTGCTCTCCCTTGAGTGTGCTCCCCAGCGTTCGAGGGCACCAATGTAATAGAGCTTTGATAACTTGACAACCAAAACGGTTAAAGGAACAAAAACAATGTTTCTAACATATATCAATGTTAAAAAAAATATTTGAATATGGGACAATAGATTTTAGCCAACCTTATACAAAATCAATCATTAACTCAACTAAAAACCATATAGGAGATAACTAACTAATTTGCCAATTGCATATTTAAAAACATAGAATAAAAGTTCATTCATTCAATCCTAAAAATTGTGTGTAACACACAATCATACAACTAGCATACATTAAAAGAAAATGTATTATGCAGCATAATACATTACACACAAAATAAAGCTATAAAAAGGTCCAAATTTTCCAAGATATGTCCATAGAAACTTGCTTTGCAAAAGGTTTGGTTGAAAATTATTGAAACATGAGTGACTAAACATAAAGTGTGTTTAGTTTGGATAAATTAATGGTGGTGGTGGCGAATTTGGTGGTGGTGGTTGTGAGAGCATGTGTTCAATGTAAGAAAACATGTATTGAAGTTCATCTCTTAATCAAAAGATGAGAGTGCAGTTATGAATACAGCATAAGCATGAATCTCCATGTGCTTCAAGAAGGTTCCATGGAATTGGATGACCAAAGAGAGGTGGTGAGGGCGATGGAGTATTGAATTGAATATCAAGTGAGTAATTGGTGAAAGGAGAGTGATGTCCATTAATCCACTTTCTTAGGTTATAGGTGGTGGAGTTACTCTTGGAGGAGGAGACATTGGTGGGTTCAAGTAGCCATTGGTTGATGGGGATGTGGAAGAGGTTGGTGATTTGGGTTTGTAATCAATGGAGGATGAGGAAGTGGCTACGGTGGTGATAAGACTTAGTAATTTGGGGGTGGAATTTTGGTGTCATCATTAGTGAGGTCAATTAATAATTGTTTGTGTATGATTTGCTTTTTGAGTATTTTGGAATGTTTGGAAATTGAAGCTTAAAGTGGATGTCTGGAGGTAAATATGGTGATGATAATAGAAGAAGATGATGAATTGGAAGTGAAGAATGGGAGGAAATTTATTTGAAGAGGATGGTTTAGAATTAGAGTTTGTTCAAGCATTTCCAAAAATTGTTCGTGCTTTCTGGGTAAGGATAGTTGAGGCTAAGTAAAAAAGGGTCCAAAAGCATAAAGAAACAGTAAAACCCATGATTAGGCTGGCCGGCCCCCTTAGTTATGGTGTCGGCCCCCTTACTGATAAGGGGGCCGCCTCATGAGCTAAGGGGGCCGCCCATCTGATACTTTTCAGACGACCCAAATTTTAATTTTTGCTAAAAATTTGTAAGAAAGGTTGTTTTTGGTGAACAATTTGCAGCAAGTCCTATGCATTATTGATTTATATAGTGCTAGTGGATATATATATATATATATATATTATATATTATATAGTATATATAAATATATATATATATATAATATATATATATATATATTATTGTATAGAGATATACATGAAACAATAACAAAAATTCATGGAATAAAGATGCATGATTATATTCTAATGAGCTTACTAATAATCCCTAGATAATAATTTTAAGGTCCTAAATAAACTAAGCAAGACCAATTCATCCGACTAAAATTATGTTAGCATCACATAGACAATAACATAAAATAGGAACTAAAGATCGCATCACCTCAAAGTCGTAACAAACAAACTAAGACCTAATTAGCTAAACCCTGCATTATTTCTTCTCTCTAAAGACTCCTTTTATTGCTTTTCCAAACGACTTGAAACCTTCTCTAACTTCCTCATGCATTTTTTGCGTTTTATTGAGCAAAAGAGGATTTGTCGCTCGGAAGAGAATATCATCTTCTTGATTGATAAGAAGAGGGTAGGTCATATTTTGGAAATTGATGGTGAAAGGGATTAAGATAGTTGGTACAGATAAGGTACTAGCACGAGTAGCATCATCATCTTTATCGTCATCTCCATGGTGAGATGAAGATCCATAATGATGTGTGGATGATGATGAGACGGAGTGACAGGATTTAGGCATTCGATAATCGCTTTGGAGTTTTCGAGTTTGTTTCAAGGCATGTGGACGCATGACCCTATCGATGACATTATAAATGCCATTGTCAAGATGAGGATAATGTTCCATGACGTGTCAAAAAAGACGATCGAAGAACCTGCCATAAGGAAGATTATCAATTGGATTAGCCCCAGGCACATTTCCAATTCGTTGGATAAAAGAAATAAGCAAGATTATATTGTTCTTCAACAATAATACAATACAACATGTGAGCAAGACTAGCCGAGAGATGGTACCGGTGGCCTTCTAGTCTGAACACATTCTCACGAATGAGTTCTTCCCAACGCTTCATGTCTTGACTCAATTCTTTGGTAAGAATTTGATTAGGACTGAGAACGGCATTTTGACTTTTCATGGTGCGGTTTAACTCGACACGATTCAATTGAAGAAATCGACGAATATCATCAGGAGTAGGAAGATCGGTATGATATGGTCCCTTAGTCTCTTGAGAATATGAAAGTAATGCAAGGTCCCAGTCGTTTGTGAAAATGGCTTGACCATTATATGAAATTATGAGAATTTGACCGAATTATGCGAGAGAGAGAGAGTGATGAATTCATGTTGGATCATAAATGGGATTAGAAGATAACCGTATTCATTGGTTTGGACTTTGACTTCACTATAAAAGTCTAGAATGAATCAAGGAACGATTGGTTCGTTGAGCTTGAAAAGACAATTGAAGCGAACATTGGTGAACATTCGCTTAATGTTGTTAGATTTGTAATAAAGTTGATCTACGACTCGGCCCTCGTGAATGCAACGGTTTTCGATTGGTGTGTAGAATTGTTTAGGAATATATAATTTAGTAAGGGAGGTATCACCAATAATTGCTCGAGACATGTTTATCACCTAAACAAGATAACAATGAAATAAATTATTAAAAAAAATAAAGTTTTGAAAAACGACAAATGTGAGACAAAGATTACTTCGACTAAAAAAGGATATAAAAACCTAAGAAGTAATCCATATGTTCCTTAATTTATTTTTGACTTAATTTAGGGTGTCGAAGAATATATATTAGTTATATATTTCAACATCTAAGACATGACCCAAACACTCCCTTATCAATACAAGACTTGA
>BQNB010115249.1:0-21596 GCA_026074375.1 Tanacetum coccineum
AGAAATGAGTTCTAGAAGACCAAGCATCCTCAACAGAAGTTCTACGCAGACAACAAAACTTCCAACTCAAGAAGATCAGATCTGTGGCTATCAAGCAATGACCAGAGGTAAATATCAAGCAGCTAGAGCAACAAGAAGGGTATTTGGAAGAAACAATTACAATATTACCCTAGAGTCAGCTGTAGACCCAAAAAGACATTGAACTATCAGCAGCAAAGGAAGCAGTCAAAGCAATGCGAAGTCTACAAGCAATCAAACAATGCAAAGCCCAAATCTGCTTCGGCATGTCAACTAAAGACAACCACTGGTCTGACCAAAGAGAAGACGTCAGAATTCAAAACAAAGAGGCCAGAATAATCCTCATTGACTTGGAGGCCCTTGTACAACAACTGGGTCGCAACAACATCTAAGCCCAAAGAAGTCCAGACCAATAACTCAGAAGATAACATGTACCGCTACAACAGGAAAGGATTTCTAGAAGATGACGACAACAGTGATGATTCTTTTTTTATTGTGGACTCGGGATGGGATGATTATTGCTTACAAGAGTCAAAAATTAATCGTCCCATTCCTTGTTGTCCAGAAGCTCGGAGGGCCCACATGTTACAAAGTCCACAAAAGACCACCAAAGCCCCACCTATGTCTCATACTTTAATTTTAAGCCGTAAGAGTCATTGCCGGGAATTTTTATCTTATACCAAAGCTCAAAAACTAAAACTTTAAAGTACAAGTATTACTTAAAACACACCTTTTTATTAAAACTCGGCGGCAGCTTTATTACAATGGTGGTGATTGTAGTAATGGTAGTGGTTTTTTGATAATTCATACAAACATATACAAATGCCTTTTATAGGCTAATAACAAAGGAATATGCTTTTGGCATATGGCATATGCTAAAGCATAAAGGAATAAACCATGGCATATGCCAAGGAATATTTGAGCCAATTATTTATATTACAATGACTCTTACGGCTTAAAATTAAAGTATGAGACATAGGTGGGGCTATGGTGGTCTATTGTGGACTTTGTAACATGCATTTGTAGAATTTTGTCACATGCGGGCCCTCCAAGCTTCTAGACAACAAGGAACGGGACGATTCATTTTTAACTCTTGTAAGCAATAATCATCCCATCCCGGGTCCACAATAAAAAATGAATCGTCACTGCTGTTGTCATCTTCTAGAAATCCTTTCCTGTTGTAGCGGTACATGTTATCTTCTAAGTTATTGGTCTGGACTTCTTTGGGTTTAGATGTTGTTGCGACCCAGTTATTGTACAAGGGCATCCAATTTGATGAGGATTCTTCAGGCCTCTTTGTTTTGAATTCTGACATCTTCTCTTTGGTCAGACCAGTAGTTGTCTTTAGTTGACATGCCAAAGCAGATTTAGGCTTTGCATTGTATGATTTCTTGTAGACTTCGCATTGCTTTGACTACTTCCTTTGCTGCTGATAGTTTAATGTCTTGGGCGACTGATCTCCATGCAGCAGATTTATCCATTCTAATTGGGTTTTGGTTGTCCTTGAGCTAGTAATATCTGTATAGTGCTCCTGGTTCTTCATGTGTGAAGATAGTTTTTGTAAAGATTCTTGGAAGTGGTTGGAAATCCTCATGATTTCTTCGCAGGTGATCTTCATATTCTTCTAAAAGGCATTGGGGGACTGTAGAACTTCCTCCACTGAGTAAAGAGCTGCTGCTGCTAATTGCTTCATTTCTCCTGTGCATTCTGCAAAACAAAGGTTAACAAGTCTTAAGAGAGAATCAGCAAGGGTGTTATGTTTTCCTTCTATGTGTTCTATATTAATTTTGACGCCTGTTCCCGTGACTACATCTGCAAACTTGATCCACCTAACTCTTAAGGATTTGTTGCTATTAGTTTTATTGTAAAAACTAATAATGGCTTGACAATCTGTTCTTAAGGTGACCTCCTGCTTATCTAAGTAATAAATCTTTAACTTTTCCAAGGTGTTGATGCATGCATTAATTTCAGCATCAATGATGGATTGGGTTGTTGAGAATTTGCCACTTGCATTGGCGTAAATTTTTTCTGAACTTCTTGGATCTCCCTTACTATTCTTCCATTTACTATTCCTCCCACCCTTCAATGCATCCATCTGTTTCCAAAATGATGTAAGCATTTTATGGTAGAATTTCGAGATCTGGAAGATTTTAAACCTGTTCTTGGATTTTTCTAACTAAGTCGTAATCAAAAGACTTCAGTCTTTTATCTCCATGAGCATTTGTTGTTGGGATTCTAGATTTGATGAGACAAAATAAATAAAAGAATGAAACATAAGGAATAAATCTAGCAGATCAGAATTCTACAAGCTAGTGGAGAATTATAAAGATTTGGTCAAAGTTTACAAGATTAAGATTAGGAAAGTATTTAATTAGTTTAAATAGTTTCCTTATCATATTAGGAAAGTATTTAATTAGTTTAAATAGTTTCCTTATCATATTAATTTACTTCCTTTGTAAGTCATGATCTCTCCCTATATAAAGAGATCATAGACATAGGTTTTAGACATAGCAGAATCGACTGATAAGAGTCGAATAGTAAAAGGGTTGTGTGTGTACACCATAGTTAGATTATAGTTAGTTAGTAACCCTAAGTTATAGTTGGGGTAATAGGGAAAACGTATGAATAAAGAAAACTTTGTAATAACATTGATTGTGTTCTTATAATTCCGCTGTGCATATTCAATCATTGTTATTGTTTATCCTAGATATAAAAGATCTTACCAATCTGAGCTTAAAACAATCTTATCATAATAAATTGCCAACATTACCCGTGAATGATGTTCTAACCCGCAACATCCCCAATCCGACATGGTATATGTTTGTTGTCTGGCAAACCGGCACAGTGAGCGCTACTCACTCAAACAGGGACGTTAATCCCAAATATATCTGTTTATAACACTCACGCTTACAATCCAGTAATTGACAGTTCATGATAATGGGCTTAGTGGGTTATCACTACTTAGGCAAACACGTAATCATTGTATAAAATGTACACTTGCGTCCAATTTGTAAAACAAAGCATGTTCTCACCCCAAAGATGTAAATCATTTAAATAATTGTAAAGCATGTGGCTATGAACTCACCTTAGTAGGTAGTCCTTCGTGAATGGTAAATATACCCAAGTATGGCAAATGAATCACACCGTCAAATACCTAAGTAAATACGGCAAGTCTTAGTCTACAAGTTTAGGCTAACGACTTCATGTATAAACTACAATAATCTGCTAGTTTATATATACTGTTATCACTTGTGTGGTGGTGTACATGTTTATTGTATTCGTTTTTGCTCATTGGCTCTTGGGAAGGTGTACCATTATGTATGTACCTGTATAAGTATACATGTCATTAATAAATATACGCATTTATTAATTGCGTTGTTTATGTATTTATAAACCGTGATTTTAATTTGTAATAATATTCTCATTATATTATGTCTAGTTCGATAAGTCAAGTATTCATAAAACCATTTTAGTTTCATATCATACCCTTAGGTTTCTAGATGGCAAAATTAGTCCTTATAGTTTAAAATAGTCAAATTACAACTTATACGCCTAAGTTACCATGTTGACACTTTTAGTCCCTTAACTTTACAAAGTTTACACTTTAGTTTAGTTTATGTTCCAAACAGCCCCTTAAGGTTTTTAGATGTCAAAATCAGTCCCCTTAACTTACAAAAATAGTAGGTTTGCAGTTTTAACCATCAAGTTTCCATTTTAACACTTTTAGTCCCTTAACTTGTAAAAATCACATTTCAAATCCGTTTAAGTTCTAACAAGTGGCACAAGACTTCATTAAGCTTAAATAATCAAAATAAGCTATTTACTTCTGGAAATAAGCTCGGATGAGCTTATTTGGGCTTATTGGGCTTTTCGACCCAATAACTAATTCAAAATAAGCCTTTAAGGTCCAATAAGGTGTTTAGCTAGTTTTTCAAGTAGGTTTTGATACAATTAAATTATTTAAGTTTAAATAAGCTGTTTTGGCTTATTGGCTTATCCCATAAGCCATAAGCCATTGTAATGGGCTTTTGGGTCCATTAAGGGTCCATTAAGTGTTTTAAAAGTGTAAGGTTATTATACTTAGGTCCATTAGCTCTCCAAACTTCTTAATAAGTCCATAAGCTGTATAAGCTCGCGAATAAGCTGTCTAAGCTTATTTGTGGCTATTGGGCTCGTATTGGGCCTCGCTAAGGGCTTGTTAGGGTTTTGTTAAGCTACTAAGTTACCATTTAGTACTTAAGCCATAAACAAACCATCTTATAAATATGTGTGACCCATTCGTGGGTTCGACTTATATGACTAGCCAAGAGAAAGCGAGTAAGACATGAACAAATAGAAGTTAGGGTTCGACTTACAATGGTCATAGTCCTTGGTTTCAAGTTAGGAAAACAATCTAAATCATATACACCCGATTGTATATCAAACCCAAAGCTTCAAAGCTTTTAATGACCCGAATAGTATAACCTAATCCTAGCTTAAACCCGAATCTTTCTTGCTCCAAAACCCTTAGACGTTAAAAACCCTAGCTTCTTGATCACTAGGTTATATCTTAGAACTCTTGATTATAAACTGTGATGTCGTGTTTGTGTGGGTTGTGTCTCGGCTGTGGTGACCCGAAATAAAGAGTTAAACAAGGATGGTTTTTGCTAGTGTGTGGTTAAGCGAATGAGTGTGTAAACACTCTTAGTTGTAAACTCTTGTATTTATAGAGAAAATATCTCTAAACCACTTCCTAAAACTGTGTCTCATTAGATTAGAGAGGATATGTAGTTTTGGTTCAAGCTTAAGTGGTTTTAGGGAAGCTTAAGCTTGTCTAAATACATGTTTTAATGACTTAGGTGATGTACATGATTTGCTTTAGATCTCATATTTATATTGTTGTGATTATGACGTAAAGTAGTATGGAGCAAAAGAAGATCATGTATAATCATTACACAATGTATATTAGGCCCTAAGTACTTTCATTAATGACTAAATGTTTGTACATGTACTTAGCAAGATTTTGTTTGGTGTTGTGTGTGTGGAACGATTCGACAAAGAGAGGGAAAAACAAGATTTGAATCTTGTATAGATTTTGTTAAGTACATTGCTTTAATCACACATAGATGTACAAGATTTAGCCATGGTTTGTGTATATAGCACATGATCCTTGTGTCGAGACCTATAGAAGAGAAACAAAAAAGTGTGCTAGAGTTTAAGGTTTCCTAACCTTAAACTAATCATACACTAGCCTTAAACTAACTATTGTAAGTTGTTGGTTAAGGGTACATGTTGTAAGAGTATGTAAGACTTTGTAAGAGATCCTCATAATCCCTAAGAAATTTGGACGCCTAAGATTAAGTTTAGGGTACTAATGATTTGACAATTTCTAGTTATATGGGATAATGGTGTACTTAAGGTGGTTAATAACCATAGTATACAAAGTTTGTCTCATGTTAATTTTACTACATAACATAACTGGCCCTTGTAGGCTTAATGACACAAAAATTGTATAATTTTTGTGTTTAGGGAATAAAAGTGGGTATTGGTTTGAGTCTAGATGAGTTTAGGTATTCCGGGTATGCCTAAATGTATTTTATTGCGTAACGTAAACCCTTTTACGTGACCAATAAAAATAAAACACACAAAGTCAATAATTATCCTTCAAATAATTATCTAACACTTGCTTGACGTAAACCTTAATTTGTTTGGTGACCGTTTACGTTAAATGATTATTTCTGGCCTACGCGATTTAACTTAAACGTATTAATTTAAAAGTAAATGCGTACAAGACTAAAATAATATATGAAAACAATAGGTGTCGTAAAATGACCTGAAAATGCGAAATGTTACAAAACCGATGACACAATGATTTATAGTGGTTCGGCTACGAAGCTCCTCTTCGCCCTACTCCACTCCCCAAGTACCCAACTTGAGAGTTATCTTCACTATGTCAACAAGCTCCCTTTAGGCGGAGAAAACCGTACACGTCGCTTACACTTTTTCTGGTACTAAGCTAAATACCGAGTTCTACTTCGAGATAGAACCAATCTAACACACTATGTATTTTATGGCCTAAATACTAACCTATCATACACATATGATACACACAACACACAACACAAGATATACAGGATGAATGATTATCACAAGCATGATGACACAACTAAAACTAATAACACTGGAAGCTTGACGTCTTCTTGAGTGTTCTTCACTAAAGAGTGAAATGAGTTGATCACTTGTAATAGATTATGTAACAAGTATAATGATCAAAGAATATACAAAAGATAAAATATGTGTAAGAAAAATATTTTTCAAGAGTTGTTTAAAATAAAGGAATGAGGTTTGTATTCATAGACAACCTTTTGAAATTCAAATTTGTCCCAGGGGAACCAAACGTGCGACATACGGATCCCCCATCTCCTGGATCCGTCCAGTGCTTTTGATGGATCCGTGGGTGGACCCCAAATCTTTATAAAATATTGTTTTGTACTTATTAAAAATAGTTTCATAGATTCTTCTAGAAGAAAATATTTTTTATCATGAATAAGGAAAGATTTTCTAGATTTGGGAAGATTGTTTCCACTTATGGTTAATCTTATTTTGTCTTACATGATTAATATAACTAGCTTATAATTAATCATATGTTAACTTAAATCATTTGATTAGAAAAGGTTTATGCAAATGATAATATTTTTCTTGATCATTAACTATGTATCATAATGCCATATTAATACCTTAAGTGATTAGTCGTCGTCAAGTAAACTTTCGACTAAATAACTTGTTTACGTAAACTTTTACGTAGTATGACATTATATTTGTTATTATCAAAACATGAAGATCATTAAATATAAATATCGTTTTTGCGTGAATATTTGTATTAAGACAACTACCACAAAAAGAATTGAATCCAGGGAATTTCACTCTTCCCTGTACTATTGGTAGTTTAAATTTTTATGCTATGGCAGATTTAGGCGCCAATATTAATGTCATACCCAAATCTATGTTTTAACATCTAAA
This sequence comes from Tanacetum coccineum, assembly GCA_026074375.1. NCBI lineage: Eukaryota > Viridiplantae > Streptophyta > Magnoliopsida > Asterales > Asteraceae > Tanacetum > Tanacetum coccineum. Next base: position 7,018 of record BQNB010115249.1, read on the forward strand.
ACTAGCTAGACTTTAGAAAACCGACATGCTAGTTGAAATGGTTGATATGACAAAAAAGGCTCCAATAGGAATATTCGAAAATGTCCTTATTAAGATCGACAAGTTTTCATTCCCATCATATTTTGTAGTTATAGATATGTTGAAAACACAAAACGAAATCGTAATTCTTGGAAGACCATTCCTTGCAACTATCCATGCCGAGATTGATGTTTTTAACAAGGAAAACTCTTTAAGAATTGGGGATGATAGGGTTACTTTCGACATGAAAAGGAAAGTTAATAATTTCACAACCCCGGTAGGAACAATTTATATGATCAACGATGAACCTTGTTCTAGTAATGACACACCGACAGATGAATCTTCCAGGGTGGAAAAGTCTGATGATTTAATACAGAAGCATGATAGCAAGAAGACTAGGATACTTAAACCTAACACACACATCCCTAGCGCACATTTTTGCAAACCTATTAAGCAAATTTGTAATGAAACACTAAGGTTTTGGCCCACATGTAACCCAACTATGAAGGCATGTAACGAGGGAGTCGAAATCTATGGGATGAATGAAGAAGGGGTGTTGAAATTTTGGTACTGTTACTTTGATGGCGATAGAAAAAGCATAAGAGGGAGTGGTTTATCTTTCCTAAATTCCTCTTGGTAAGGTACGGAGAAACCCAGGGCAATGACTTGATTTGGGACAAGAGATATGCAGAGTGGTACAATGAAAACTCAAGCCCAGACACGCCCACTTCAAAGTTTACTTCAATCCAGGAGGATTACAAACCTAGACCAAAGGACTATCCTTTCAAGTATTGGTTATTAACAAAGGTGGGACACACTAACGTAAGTGAACCAGTTAAGAGAGCCCTCTTAAAAACATGGCTCATTGATTGTTTTCAAGAAGAACTAGTCAAAGATCCACGATCAAGGAGTTTTGATGACTATAAGTGGATGTTCGAGTTGGAAATTGACCAATTAGCTGACGAGTATGAATTAGGAATAGGAAAGAAAGGACATATGCTAGATGACATGTGGGAAAATTGCAAGAAAGTACAAGGGGATAATACGTATTGGTGGTATGATCAAAAATCTAAAGAGGAGGAAAGATGAGAAATAGGAACTGACATAGAAGGGTATGATCCACCAAGGGTCCATGTAGAAACTTTTGAAATAAAAAGATACTCATTTGATAGTGGCCAAAGTTTCATTTGTGTCACTAAAGAATTTATGGATGCCTTACCATTGGGTAGAGAAAATGGATCAAGGTTCAGAGAGATGATCCGTAAGGAAGTGGACAATAGAAGGAAATTCCAAAGAAAGACGTAATCTCGTCTTGAGTCTAACTTAAAGACTCGGAAATAAATAAAAGTGCTTGTCGGGAGACAAACCGTCTTTTACTTTTTGAATTTTAGTTGGTTTGTTTGGTTTCTCACTTTATTTTGCAGGTTCTCTCAGCAAGAAATTAGAATTTGAGGTCTCTTTGGCTCGTTGTCATGTGGTATACAGGTTCCTGTGTAAGCGTAACCACCAAGGTTATGCCGTAATGGATGTAATTACGGCGTACCCTTCTGTCCAAGTTACGCCGTAATCTTTCTTAATTCAAAATTTTTAAATTTAACAACCACATGATTACGGCGTAACCTAAACCATGTTTACCCCGTAATCCCTTCTTGAAAACCTAAAATTAGTGTGAAACCTTCTCAAAACCTTGTGCAATTAAATGAACTTTGTGGGTATGTTCTCTGGAAGCCCTCACGAGACTTCACTCGTCCACTTGGGACACCAAGTGGTTTAAAAGGCTTGTTCCATATGCTAAATGCAACCGTGATTCCTACGAAAGTGAGTTAGGTCTTATTATACATTTATTTTTGAACGTTTAATGTTTTTTGTTGTCTAGTGATTCCAGGGGAAATGAGGTTGCTTAATTGACAATCTGCAAGAATTCAATTCTCATTCGAAGTGGAGAGCAACGCTCAGGGGAGTCTTTTGTTTATATTCTACTCTTATTTTGTTAATTTCATTTCCTTAATTGTACAATAGGGACATTATACAAACCAAGTGGGGGGATGGGAGTAGAATTACCACTTGACCTATATTTGCCTTCGATTTTCTAGCTTTCTTTGAAAAATTGTGCCAATTTTAAATTATTAACATGTTTTTCTTAATAAACTATAATCAATCTTTGACGAGCGCACTATTATCCTTTAATTCAATTGGTGAGGATAAGCCTATTATTCCATTTTCATCTATTATACATAAATCCACCAAATATATAAGTGTGTCGGTAGTATTGTAGACTTTAGAACTTGGCTTGTACATCATTTCGAAACCTAATTGATTAGTTGGAATAGACAGTTTGAAAAGGCAACATCTTAGGAATTCACCCAAACAGCTTGTATGTGTGTATTTATCGACTTGTCGCACTGACTTGTCAACCTCCCCGTGTAAAACCCCTTGTTTGCACTCAATTTTAGTGTAAGATACCCCTAGATCACCTTGTTATGCCAATCAGTGTTTAAACCCTTTTATGTATCGTTACACCCTGTCGCCTTAGCCAACCCTGTAGTCTAAAAATTTTCTTTGTGTTGGAATACCTGGCTACTTAAGTTCATTGGTTTGGGGAAATGGGTTCAGAAATTTTGCGCGATCGTGGAAGACCTATCATTAAAGATCTATAAAGACACCCGTGTTTCATCACTTTCAATATGGTTCATCTCAAGTGGGGGGATGTGTATCATATGTTGCAGGGGCAATAATTAAAGATATAAACCCTTGTAGCATATGTATATATATATATATATATATGAGTTCATGTTGGGTATGTTATAAAACCAACAAATTGTAAAAATAATGTAAAGATGGTGCAACTATAAGTCATCTATGTGCTAAAATAAGATGTAAAGGTGGTGTAACTATAAGCCACCTATATGATTATGATGATTAGGGCTAGTAGCCCATTGTTATGGATCGGATTTTCGGACTTAAATACTTGGGCTTATGGATCGACGGTAGTTGGTTATGAAAACCTTAGACTATTAAAGACTATTTGTTTTGTGTATTTTATTTAACACCAATTAATGTGTATCCCATGTCTTATCTTACCTTATATCATTCTGCATCCTAACCATTGGTTTTGCTCGAATAAGGGATTTGAATGCAATCATGTATGTCTATTCTATCATTATGGATGTGCATATGTGATTTTGTCGCCCTCGTTAGTGTAACACTTTTGGTAAAGATTGCAGGAAGATTTACCCTGTGTCTCACCCTTGTTGCCTTCAAGACTGTTTAGACCCTAATTCTAGCTGGTGGAGATTTGTGTAGTTTCCAAGCCTATGATAGAATACATGCTATGACAGTGCAATTGAGTGATCAACCCCGAAAAATGAAACACTTAGACTAGATTGAGAGTTGAGTGATTTTTGATCCCCATTTTCATGAGGTGTTCGGCTTTGATGTTTCTAGCATAAGTAAATTTTAAATTCATTTCTCTAAGTTAAATTAGGGAAATCTTTTTATAAGTTATTCTAAATGGTTCTACTTGAGGGCAAGTAGAAGTCAAGTGGGGGGATATTTGATAACATCAGATAGTTAGTACTTTTTAGTATCAAATTCCCTACGAAAATGCTGATAAATATGTTATAAATGTCTGAAAACACTACTTAAGTGCCTATATTTAGTTTTCAGGAGCAAAGCAAGCATTTAAGCAAAAGACGTAGGATTTGGACATGAAATTCAAGAAGTGATGACATTCAAGGCTTTTACAGCGTAACCTCCCCACAGGAGTTACGCCATAATCAAGATTGACTCAGCATCAGTTATTACGACGTAACCTCATCACCACCGTTACGCCGTAATGTATACTATAAGGAAGATAGACTATCCGATTACAGTGTAACCATGGAGATACGGTTACGCCATAACATCAGTTAAGCCTGGAGAATGGGAAACCACATCAGCATTGTTACGGCGTAATTTGTTCATAACTGTTACACCGTAACATCTTTGATACTTATAAATAGAGCCCTAACTCGGCTCATTTGGCATCACTCACTTCACCTCTTCACCCTACAGTACCAAGAGGCGAACATGGCCTCTAGAAGACGAAGCATTCTATCAGAAGTCCAAGGGAGGATCACTGTACTTCATTTTAGCATTAATCATTTGAAAACTCAGTTTGTAAGAATTATGAATTATCAATCCAAGATTTCTTCATTTACTTCTTACCTTACTGTTGTTATGAGTGGCAAAGCACTCTTAGTGTTGGCCTAGCCATGTATTTACTGTTTTTATGATTGTCATTCCCTGTTTAATTATGGTTTTATTGGATATCCTTATAGCCTTTCATTGATCTCTGGGTTTTGGTAGTGTAGAGGGTGGCTTGGATCTTATTAGTCTTGTTATTAGACTTGCCGGTTGAACATGGATTGGTGGGGTACTAGGGTAGTTTGGGACCTATCCCTAGTGTAGGAATTAATCATATTACCGCCTTGGTCTCATTAAACACTTAAAAACCACAGGAGCTCTTTCATAGAGGGTTAATAATCTGTATAGATTATAGAATTGGTCTTAAGGATAGTTGAGGATTAACCACTACAAACTTGGATGCCCTGCCCGTGTGATCCTAGGGGAATTGGGATCGCAAAATAAGTATAGGACATACCTCAAATGCCAATTTTGGTATGTCGATATTAGATCCACCAATGAAACTTGTAATTGAACATTACACAGGATAATGTAATCATAACAATAGTAATGAATTGGCTAGGCTAGTGCGCTTTTCTCCTTGATTACTTCTATCAATTTATTTTTCTGCATTTACTTTTCTTAAGTTTTCAAAATTAATCTTAAAACCATTTTCCAAACGTGACAAAAATCAAATTAGAACTAGTGCCCTTAGCTCTTAGGACGACCTCAGATTTACCAACTACTGCACTACATACGACAGGGTTCTCTGCCCATTAGTGCGTGTAACGGTAGATGAGTTTTATAAATTTAAAACTTAGTAAATAATTATTTAAAACAATCTTACGCATCAGTCATTTAAAAAAGATGTTCATTCGATACATTTAAATAAAATACGTTTTCAACCAAGTACAACTCATAGTTTCAACTATGACAACCAAATGAACATAGTTATGCTGGAAAAGACTTCGAAGATGCAACCACAATCGGGTAACCCTACATGCGACCTCAATAAGCTATCCATGCAAGTTATTGACCTGAGAAAATACATGTTAAAACATCAATATAAAGTTGGTGAGATCATAGGTTTAAATAAGTATTCCAATTGTATGTGACTATTATAAACCATGTAATATCACACAAAAAGTATTACAAATGCACTAAGCTCATGACACCAAAGCGTTAACCCAAGTTCTAGTTGTTACAAATTTGCCCTAAGTAGATGCATTGCTATACACCTATAATTCCTTAAATGAAATGCGTCCGTATAGATTAGTAAAGTTGTCTAGTGAGAGCTACCAACACTCAGACAGGGAGTTTAATCCCACATAGATCTATTCATAACATACGCGCTTACACAAAGTAATTAACGGTTCATGATAAAGGGGACTTCATGGCAATAGGAAAACTTAGGCATTTCGTAAAAGTTTAAAGTACTTGTGTCCGTAAGTAAAAGAAAGCAATGTATTCTCACCCCAAGTATTTCAAAACAAGTAAAAAAGTGGGGATATGAAACTCACCTTAAGCAAGTAAGTAATTCTGAAGTAGTTCGAGTTCAGAAGTAACAAGTATCTTAACCGCAACCTAAATAACTTATAAGGCGATTTAGGTTTACAACATGAAGTGAACTAAATGCATATGCGTTTTATAAATATTTTTATCACCCATATATACTTGTGTCTAAGGTTTACTAAGTTCAAAAATGTGATTTAAATCAAGTTTACTAAGTAATTAAACTTAGAAAATATGACCAGTTTTTCTATGGCATATTTACACTTAACTTCTCGAGATCATAACTCTTTTATTTTATACTTAAACAAGTCCATTACAAAGCCTAGATTGAAGGTTTTTGAGTTGTCTTTCCAAAAATGTAAGCCTTACAACATGACTCAAAGTTTAAAGGTTCCAAATGTGTCTTACAAGACACGGATGTCAAACTGTTTTGGGGACATAATTTTTACCGGTTTTGTTTTGACCATAACTCCTTCAATATTTATCCTCTATTGTTGATTCAGCTCGATGAGTTTAGGTCTAAGTCTTATTTACAAAAAGTTCAAAAGGCTCAACATGCCAAACTACTTTTAAGGTGCTCACAAATTCGTATAAAAGTTTAGTGTGCAGATCTGGACACTTTCTCTTGCATGAAATTCTAAAAATAGTAATAAATTCTCTAAATTCATGAAATTTATAATGGAACTTCCTAAGACATAGTACTAAGATGTGAGATCAATAAATATGCCATAAGTGTTCTTCAAAGAGGTGTTTTCATGTGTACAAGTTGATACAAAATTATGCTCAAATTAAGGTTTTTAATAAACAAGTTTATATCAAGTTTTTACATAACAAGTATATAGCAGTGAGATGAAAACAAGTATGAAATTATTATAATGGTTTGGATGATTAGAAGTGCACAAATTACCTAAGAACACTTAAGAAACAGTAGTTTGGAAGTATAAACCTTAGTTTTTATGTAACCCTTTTACCAAATACTTGCAAAACCCTTGTTCTTCTTCTTGTTCTTACCAAAAATGTTGAGAGAGATGGGAGAGAAATGTGAGTTTGAAATGTGGTGAATGAAGATTAGGTGCTTAGTATGTATAAGAAACTTTTATGGTATGTTAAATGGTCTTACTTGTAATCACATGCTTATGTAAAATCTAATTAGGAAAACATATTTTAGGAGTGAAGAGGTTGATTGGGCCAGACTAAAGAGAGGAAAAGGAGGGAGAAATTAAGATATAGTGTTTTGTTACTATACACATGTGACTTGCTACTAGAATGGATGTGTAGTGTTTATAAACTTGAAAACCATTTTGTTGTATTACCTCATATATAAGCCAATTTATAGAAAGGTTATGGGGGTTTTTTGTAGTTTTCAAAGTATAAGGTATAGTTATGTAAGTATATGAAAGTTTGTGAAGTGTTGGTAATTTGTGTATGCATGCATGCAAAATCATGCAAGTTTATATGACTTACATAAAAGTAAAAATATTAAATACATATGACTTGTAAAATATATTAATGAGTATGATAATGTACTAAATATATGTAGACTAAACTTAGTCTAAAGTCAGGATACGTTCAAATTTATTTTTCACAGTACGCGGGATAACCTCTCCAGTTATAAGTTAAAGCAAGTGCGTATGTATTTAAAGTAAATTGTTCAAGTTTTTAAGTAAAAGTAAACCTAAAATTTTAGGTTGTCAGAGTCTTCCCTTGTTAAATTTTTTTTTCCTGAAATTTAGTTTGTGGTATCCGGCGGTGAGGTTTCTGGGAAAAGGTGAGGGTATTTGTCGCGAAATTGGTCTTTACGTTCCCAAGTGAATTCATGACCTCTTTTGGAATTCCATCGAACCTTGATGATCGATATGCGACTTCTTTTTAGTTGTTTGATTTCCCGTTCCATAATTTCCACCGGTTCCTTGACAAAATACAGTTTAGCATCCAATTGGATCTCCTCTAATGGAATGATGAAGGACTCATCCGACAAACACTTCTTGATATTAGAGACGTGAAATGTGTTGTGTACACTGCTTAATTCTTATAGAAGCTCAAGTATGTAAGCTACATGTCCAACCTTAGCTATAATCATGCCTCGAGTTCAACTTTCCTTATTTTCCAAAACGAATTACGCCCTTCCATGGCGAAACTTTTAACATGACCTTATCCCCAACCTAAAATTCTAGGGGTTTACATCTCACATCAGCATAACTCTTCTGTCAGTCACGAGTGGCTTGCATTCTGCTTTGAATCTGGACGATCTTCTTAGTGGTTTCATGAATGATCTCTAGACCAGTAAGTTGGCTATCACCAACCTCGATCCAGCAGATAAGTGATAGATACTTCCTTCCGTACAATGCCTTAAAAGGTGAAGCCTTAATGTTGGAGTGGTAATTGTTATAGTAGGAGAATTCAACTAATGCTATATGGTTGATAACGTCTTAATTATACATATTTTTGCTGGCGTTATTGTATATATTATTAGCATTTCTTGTGAACTTTCAATACTTAATAGCATGAAATATGTGCAGGTTCACTTGAAAATAGTCTGAGCATGAAGTGTTAAAGATACAAGTGTTTATGTCATATGGAAGTCAAGCTAAATGAAGACAAAGAAATAAAGTCCATGACATAAGCAAAGTGCGCCAGTTTTACTTATTGTGTGGCGCACTTCTGCGTGGAAGTCAAAAATCAGTCAACACCAATGTGCGCCGTACTCTACCACCTTGTGTAGCGTACTAATCCAAGAATTTATGAAACTTTGGCGCCAAATACTAAAGTACGCCTGATGTGTCGTCGTGTAGGTGTTATTTTTAATTATCAAGTTTTACTATTTATATTTTTCCGACTTTACCTAAAACAACACTTTAACGGACAGTGTACCAGATCAGATGGAGTTTCGTGGTAAGTAGGGCGTCGGTCACTAAGAGCGAGAGCGTTAATATCTAATTTATCAGTATTTTAGTTATCTATGTTAGTACTAAATTAATCTAATTTATGTTAAACCTAAGCTAATGATAAAGAGGGTTTCAGCCTGAGAGACTGGCACGAGGTTTAGTTATCTAACTTAAAATTTTGATGACAAGTAAAACGATAAACACACATAAGAGGATGAACAAACGATATAGGAGCAATCAAACACTAATGTAAGGAAAACATATCAACCATGAATAATCCGATTTAACACAGGTTTTGTTTATTAGTGCAATGATTGTCTTATCTCGAAGGGGTATATCATTCCTAGACTTAGGTGGTACTTCTTCCTAAGACCTAGACACGTTGAATCCTATCAAAATTAATGCATCCGCATAAAGTATTTTATTTGCTGATTATAATCTATCCTAGGAGATTAATAATGGTTATCTTATTAAACCATAGCTCATAGAGACTTTACTAACTTGCTTGTAGATATGGAGAGCTATCCTAGACTCTTAGCCTACGCCCACACAACACCGAAGGTGCAGCGCATTAATTATGTAGGACTAGATCCAGTTGAATGATAGGTCGCATATTTAAGCACGTAAATGAATATAAATTGATAAACATAATTGATGAGGTGTAATTTTATACACTTTTTCGGGGTCATTTTACCCTTATAATCATGCAAAAATGCCTTAAATATGTGCTTAATCATTTTTTTTGCATTATTAGCATTTGGAAGACATTTGGTGGAAATACACGTGATTTGGACTCAATTTTTGAAGAAAATGGACAAGGTAGCTAACGGGTGTGAAGATTGATGAAGATTCAATACCAGACTCTAAAGACGCCGTCTGAATAATCCAGACCACGTCTAGACTCAAGTGGGACGACGTCTGAATCATGGAGACAGCATCTGGATTAGCCGTTAAGTTTGAAGACCTAAAGAACCCCTAGCTTGATGACGGCGTCTGGAAAATGGAGACGCCGTCGCGGCCTGAATTCTATATATACGAACTCAATTTTACGTTTTTCATATACACTTTTCATAGAAGAAATTAGGGTTTAGTTTGTGGGAGAATGAGGTGTACCAGATTTTGGGAGTATTTTAGGGTTTCCTATCGCTTCTATATTATTCCTAGTTGCTTGATTCATCATAGTGAAGTTCTTTTATCTCTTATCTTTCAATATGTCTTATTGTTTGATATATAATTATGCTTTTTCTATCTTGAACATGCTAGGCTAGATCTTTTAAGTGTTTTCTTATGATTGTATGTGAATTGGTATGTAGATCTTAACTTTGTTGCCTCTTTTTGATGTGTGTGCTTGTTTAGTCCCTTGTCGTGAGATCTTGAGAGACATGATTACGTAGAAAGGATTTCACCGGTAATAGTCTTTATACTACCTTACCTGTGTGTGGATGATCCCCTTTAGGTATTAATACAAATGTGTTTATCTAGACTAGGGGCCTTATAATAGTCGTCATACTACCTTACTTCTGCGTTGCTCTAGTTTGTTATTTCGTAGACGGTGTTTTCATGTAATTCGCCATGCATTAGAATAATACCTACATATACATCACAAGTGTGACAAGACAATAGGTTTAGGAGAAGCTACCAAGGATCATACATGATGAAGTAAACACTATTCTCTCATCATACGAATTTCCCTAATCTTAGTTAGTTTAATTTAGTTTTAATTATTAGTTTAAAACAAACCACCTCCAAAACCCGAGATTTTTCTTGCTTTCATAAAATATATAAACACAAAAAATAATCTTCTTTCAACCTCTAGTTCTTATCTACATTTAATTAGGACCTTTACTGACGCCTGTTCCCCTAGAGAACGATAACAACCCTTGTGTCTTGCCTATACTACACTACAACGGTTAGGTACCTTGCCTAGGGAGTTGTAAAACTTCTTGTTGAAGTCCTACGACGACCGCATCAAGTTTTTGGCGTCGCTACTAGGGAATAGCAACTAGTTCCGATTTTGTTTAGCTTAGATCTACTTACTTGAATCCTTTCGAGTAAGACTTTACTTTATGTCTAATTAGATTTCTTGTATTCTATCTCTTCTTCATGTCTTTTGTTTGTAAATCTTTTGGTTAACCTCAATGGGAGATGAAAATCCACGCCGTACCTTAGGAGATTATTCTCGGCCTAGCCATGAGGGCTACCAAAATACCATTGAAGTCCCCAACGGGAATGATTTGGTACCTCTTCGATCTGAAACCATCTGGTTGGTGCAAAATGGATGCTCATTCCACGGACTTCGGTCCGAGGATCCGAATCAACATCTTAAGGATTTCTTAAAAATTGTGGACTCCATTGACCTTAATGTTGAAACTAGGGAAAGGACGTGCCTGCATTTATTTCAATTTTCCCTTTAAGACCAAGCTAGCAATTGGCTTGAGCGTCTCCCCGCGGGATCCATCTCCACTTGGGAGGATCTTACTACTCGTTTCCTTGCTCAATTCTTTCCACCGGGAAGGACTTCTAAACTTTGAAATGATATCTTGATGTTCCAACAACACCAAGGTAAATCTTTATCCAAAGCATGGACTCGTTTCAAGGACTTACTCCAAAAAGTCCCTCATTGTGGCATTGATCTTTGGCTCCAAATCCAAATCTTCTATGATCATGTCAATCCGATCACAAGGCGAACCATTGACCAAGCGGCCGGTGGCAAGCTACGTGACAAAAACGACAAAGAATCATGGGCACTACTAGAGGACCTCGCCCTCTATGACAATGAAAGTTGGAATGACCCAAGAGACTTTGCTAAACCGGTCAAGGCTATCTTTATGCCTCATGATGTCCCGAGTACATCCGATCGGCATGTGCTTGAGCTTGAAGATCAAATTAAGTACTTAATGAGAAAACCAAAAGCAAGCTCAACACAACCCCCACCATGCCAAGCTAATGTAGTAAAGTCAACTCCGTTCCAACCATCATGAAAAACCCCTTTCTCATTCCAACGAAAGCCAAGTTTCAAAACCCGCATGTACGAATACATGGCTTCACACACCGAAAGGGTTGAAAGATTCAAAGAAGCCATGATCAGGCGAAAAGAAAAACTTGAAAGAAGGAATGGATGAGATGCTTGAACTAGTAAAAAAACTCGTGTCTAGCTCAACGCCTAAAAAAGTACTAGTTAGAGAAGAAATTTGGCAACCTCCAACTAAAAACGTTAACGCCATTTCTGTATGTAAAATTGAAAAGGATAAGGATGAAAAGCATGAAGAATTCGTAGATAAAAACATGGTTGAGCTTAATAAGGATGTTAACAACCCCATTGAGACTAGCGCTGAGCCCATTAGAAAAGCAACTAAGGAATCCATAGGAGAAGAAAGAAAAATGGTCGAGCTACCCGAACCACAGCCCGTTAGCTTCTACCTTAACCATAACATAAATGAAAAGCTAATTGGAGGGCTTATTGGAAACTTCAGGTTTAATGATTCATTATAGGCAATGGAAACAGGAAAAATGGAGTGTTAGGAGTACCAATCCCTTCCTAGAAAATCCATACAAAAGGTCATTATGTTCAAAAGAGTAACTAGGAAAATGGGCATGGAAGGAAATTTTGTGATACCATGTAACATAGGAGGGACAAAGGATATGAGTGCCCTAGTTGATCAAGGGTCCGATGTTATCGTTATGAATTTATCCATATACAATAGGTTGGCCGATGAGAAGCTTGTTGAAACCGATGTTAGACTTGCCTTAGCTAGTAACTTACACATATACCCTTTAGGAGTAGCTGAAGATGTGTTGATTGAGGTAACCAGATTTGTTTATCCGGTGGATTTCATGATATTAGATATTAAAGAAGATGTAAAGAAGCCCTTGATTCTAGGAACACCATTTTTAACCATGGCTAGAGCTGAGATTAAGTTCGATAAGGGTACAATTAGCCTAAGATTCAGAAAAAGTACGGTCCAATTCCACATAAGCCCCAACCCTTTTCCCAGATTGGAAGAAAGAGATAAAAACAAGATAAATACATTATGCATTGTTAATGAGTGTGTCCTTGAATAGGAGGAGAAAATAAAATTGCACCACATGAAAGAACTTGAATTTGAAGCATGGAAAAGTAAGTACTATAAAAGTAAGGCACTCGCACCCAAAGATGAAAGTAGTGGTGGAACTAGTGAAAACCATAGTAGAGGAGTCACGTGAGTAATTAGGACTTCGAGTCTAGCTAAAAGACTCTCTAATAAACAAAAGCGCTTGTTGGGAGGCAACCCAATCTTTTAAATTTCGCATTTTAGGAGTGTCGTGTGTTTTAATTCTTTATTTGTTTATTATTATTGTTTGAAAATAATTGTAGTCATGCTTTGCTATGTTTTTAACTTCGTCTTAATCTCATTCAAATGTATTTTACAAAGATAAGTGTAGGGGGAAAATCCAGATTTTAAGAACCAAATTTTCAAACAAGTCAAGATAAGTAATTTAGATTAATTTGCGTCTTGTGTGATCGAGTCGTATCTTTGTGTTAATAATTTTCGCGGTTTTGCAGTAAAATTTTTGCAGGAAATACTTAATGGATATGCGTGCAGAAAATTTTGAACGAGAAAAAAATTAATTCTCTACAGTTAGTGGAGACTGCGTTTGGATTTTCCAGACGGCGACCCCCCTCCAGTACAGAAAAATTCGATTTTTGTTTTTAAATATTTTGTATAATTTCTAAAAATTTGTACATTGCTTAAAAGATCGGCAGTAAACCACGAATAACTTTAACACATTCATCTTATCTTTTAAATAATAAGTCTGCTGTTGAGTCAAAACATATAGTTATATAGTTGTATGTTTATTATTCTCGCCGATTTTACGCCAGGTATGTTTGCACCTTGTCTTTGATTTGCAGGTTATATTTGATAATGAGAAGCCCATGTGTTCTTAGGAGTTTTGATATGTGCAAAATACACATATCCGTTTATACCTAAAATAGCCCAATTAAACCCAAAACAGACCAAAAATGGCAAAAATATGCTTGTATTTGTGTTTTGTGAGTGCAGGTATGGATAAGACAAAAAATCACAAGAAAACAGTCAAAAACAGGCAAGCACGGACACGAGAACGGAAGAGTGTACAAAAGCCGGAAGCCAAAACCAAGGAAACTCAACCTCCAGTCAAATTGGTCAAACCATGGTCAACAAAAGTCAACCCACAAAAGGACAAAACCCAAAAATATTCCACTTTAGTCCCTCAAGTATCCTAAAGTTACACAATTGGTCCTTGGGCTCTTATTGGGCCTTAAAACCTTTTTTAAACCATACTCGGATCCTAAGCCTAATATTCTAGCCCATTAACCCTTTAATAAACCACAAGGACCTAAGGTGTCAATTCCGAAAGTTATTTTAACTTCACAAATAAGATAACCAAAGAGAGGGACCATATATGCCATTTCCCTAAAGTTTAAACCTGAATTACCCTTTTCACTTAAAAAATGGGCGCCAGACACTGTTACTATTCATTCATCGTCTCCAAGCATTAACCATGGGTAAAATGAGAGGGCTTTTACCAATTGAGGGGTGTAAAAGACTATTCAGGTGATCATGAACACAAGGGCAAGGTTAATTATGTCAAATCAAGGCTCTAAGTATCTCACCCAAGCATCAAAGCCACGTGGCTATGGAGAAAGCACAAAGGAATGAGGAATTTGCACTACATTCACTCACAAAACTAGCACAAGCTGTCACATCATGAGAATGACAGCTTGGCAATCCTTGAGCATCCACATTTGATCCAACGGCTTACAATAGCCCTCAAATGATTGAAGAAATGATTGGCTGGGATTGATTGGAGCGTGGGCATCAAGCAAGACCTAGAAGCTTCAGCTTGGCACTATAAATAAGCCACACTATCACACACACATCGAGTTTTTTATCTAGTTTTTTTTTACTTTTTCAATTTTTCTAGTTTTCTTAGTATAATTGTTAGTTTAAATTTCAAGTAATTTCAGCTTAAATCCTT
>BQNB010115250.1:0-21596 GCA_026074375.1 Tanacetum coccineum
AACATAGTAACCGTATCTATCTGGTGCTTGATGTATCCTTGCTGATCTATGAATAGGAACTCCAACATTTTGGGGCTCGACCTCGATAGGTGCGACCTCATTATGTTCTTCGCTAGTATTTTCAGAAGGTTGCGTATCTTCCTCTTGAATTATTTCAAGCCCTTTATCACTCCCACTCATTTCGAGAAGTCTGTGACTCCCACTCTCTTCTTGTACCATGAACTATTTTTAAAGAACTCGGCCTTTCGAGAAACGAAGATCTTGTTTTCGAGTGGATAGTAAAACTAGTAACCCATTGTTTCCTTAGGGTAACCTACAAAGATACACTTAATGGGTCTGGAATCAAGTTTGTCATGCGTGTCTCGTTTCACGGGTGCCTCACAACCCCTAACCCTTAAGTAGGAAAACTTAGGAGCTTTCGCGTACCATATTTTATAAGGCGTCCTATCAACCTTCTTGGTTGGAACCATATTGAGAATGCGAGTTACAGTCTCGAGAGTATATCCCCAAAAGGATTTTGGTAGAGTTGTTAGATTCATCATGGGTCGAACCATATCAAGTAAAGTCTGATTCCTCCTCTCCGACACCCCATTATGTCATGCTGTATAAGGTGGAGTTAGTTGAGATACGATACCATAACTTTTCATATGATTAACAAACTCATGACTCGGGTATTCTCCTCCTCGATCGGATCGAATATCCTTGATCTTTTTACCGAGTTGATTTTCAACTTCATTTTGAAAGACCTTAAATGTTTCAAACACCTCATGTTTATGTTTCATCAAGTAAAAAACCATAACGGCTGAAATCATCTGTAAAGGTGATGAAGTAATTAGCACCTTCTCTTGACACAGTTTTGAAAGGGCCACATACATCAGTGTGTATAAGTCCTAACATATCCTTAGCTCTTTCCACTTGATGTAGCAAAGGCTTCCGCGCCGTCTTCCCAGATATACAAGACTTACATTTCTCATGTGATTAATCGTAAGTGGGTTGCAGGAGCCCATCATGCTGAAGCATGTCCATGCGTTTCTTGTTTATATGTCCAAGAAGACAATGCCATAGATAATAAGAGTCCAACCCATGTGTGGCTCTTTTATTGCTAACATTATAATTAGAACTAACATTTGGATAAAGATTATGCATATCTATTCTATAAATACCATCACGTAGAATTGCATTAAAATAAAACACATTATCTTTCAAAACAGAAATACCATAATTCATAAATGTATGAATATAACCGTTATTAACCAAATGAGAAATTGAAACAACACCCCTAGTAATAGTAGGTGTGAAATGACAGTTGTTTAATACAATTATTAAATCACTAGGAATTATTAAATCAAAACTTCTGATAGCTTCAACGGCTGCACGCATTCCATTTCCCATGTACAGGCTTAAAGATCCATGTTTCAACTTCCTGCTTTCTCTAAGTCCTTGAGAAGTATTACAGATTTGAGTTCCACAACCCGCATCATACACCCAATTATTATTAGAAAAAGCATAGACTTCTATAGTGAAGATACCTGAAGTACTAGCCACGCTATCATTCTTTCTCTTCTTCAACTCAGCATGGTAGGACGGACAATTCCTCCTCCAGTGACCAACCTCCTTGCAGTGGTGGCAGATAAGGTCCTTTGCTGGATTATCTCTCTTAGGCGGCGGTGAGATATTGGTCTTGGGAGCATACGCAAGCTTATTCTTTCCTTTGGCATTACCCTTTGCCCCTTGCGGTTTCTTCTTGTCCTTCTGGATCTTACCCTCGCGTATAGCTAACACAGCGGGGGTTTCAGCCTTCTTTGGAATACCTTTCTCATGGAGTTTCAGTATAGCATGTAACTCGGCTAGCGTTTTCCATATGCTATGCATGTTATAGTTCTGAATGAACTGATCATAGTCCTTTTTGAGAGAATTCAAAATAAGACTCACACCAAGTTCATTGGGCATTGCATAGCCTAGTCGTTCCAAAGTGTCCAAGTAGCTCTTCATCTTCAAGATATACGAGCTTACTCACTGACCATCCTCCTGTTTGCAAGCGTGGAATGCTTTAACTGTTTCAAACAGTTCATGTTTAGCTTGTTCCTTGAACATAATTTTCAAATCTTAGATCATATCATATGCCTTGTAGTTTTCAAGTGTCCTCTGAAGTTCAGGAGACATACTACCAAGCATAAGACATGCCACCTCATTGTGCGGCATCATTTAATGCTTCATAAGCATCACGCGCAACTTGAGATGCTACAGGGTAAGGAAGAGGGGTCATAGGCTGTTCTAAATGTACTAGTTTCCCTTCAGACCTAAGAACGATTCTTAAGTTTTGGAACCAGTTCATAAAGTTTGATCCAATAAGTTTCTCGTGTTGGAGAATTGACCTGATTGTCGTATTGTTTGTGTTTTAGGCAGCAACAGCCATCTACAAAACAATAAAAAGTTCAGAAAAATATTAGTATTTTCGATAATTATCTCTTATAAAATTAACTACCCATGTTTATTGAAAAAAATAAACAATTAATTTAGTAAGAGTCTAAGATCCAACTTGACGATATACCATTAATGCAGTTGATCTACTAGAAATGGTATAACTCAAAAGGTAATCTACGTGAGATAATTGCCAACGTGTGCAACTCGTAGCCATTATGGGGTACCGGGCAATATAATCCAGAATTATAGTGTCAACTAGCATGTTTTACCCCATCTAGTGCCTCGGGTCGAAGGTCTGACCAACCATACTCGATATAAGTCGTCCAATACAAAATCTGAATTTTACAGTCTCAGATCTGACCATATAATTATTGTATTACCTTGTTTTGCAAATTCACCTAAGATTGTCTTAGAGTAAAAGAACAAACTCATGTGATTTTATACTTAGATGGCAACTGACTTAACTTTTAAGGGTATAAATTGATAAAACAGTGTTACCAAAATTTTGTGTATAAGAAAGCATGCATACAACCTTATGACACTAGTTAATTTTAAAACCTTTCCATTTTCGTTTGTTTTAAAATCTTTCTATAAATCCCTTAATTTTATAAATTTTTATGCCATTTATAAAATTAGGGTTGCCGTTTATTTACAATATTTCTAAGTATAAGAAATCTTACTACGGATGAGGTTAATTCCCCAAGGGAAATTATCAAACCTTAGTAACGATTAACGACATACTTAAAATACTGTTAAAACTGTTTATGTAAATATTGTGTAGTATTGCATGTTCCGTTGCGGGTTCCCTTGCGGAAACCACTAAACCCCTGCGTTATAGAACGTTTTGCAAGAAAATTACAAAATTTTACCGTATAGTCATGATTTGCAAAGTGTATGTATTCAATATACCACATAAAAAATATGTATATATTTATAGTCCATATTCAATTTTGAAAATGTTTTTACATAATTTATATAAATTGCGATATAATAAACACATGTAAAACTTATTTTACAAATTAATCATATAAACCTGAATCAGTTATGCAGTTTATTCAACAAAAGGGTCTCCGAATATTGTAATTAAATAATTCAAATAACAAATTTATCATGCATATAAATTTTTAGCTTACTAAACCATGGGTTATATGACACGTAATCCTGGTTTTAAAATTTATTAAACAAGATAAATAAGCAACAAATATTTATATCAAATAAATCTAAAACGTAAATAAAACCATTTTTAAACATTTTAGAAGATCATGTAAAATATATCTTATATATCATTACCATAATTATGTGACCAATTTTAAACAAGATTATTTTTATAAATAATTTTCTAAAATAAAATTTCACATAAAAGGCAACAATTACACATATATAGGTAGCAGATTTTACATATATTTACGTTTTTTTAATGTAATTAATATACTATATGATTTGGCTCGTGATGCCACTGTTGGAAATTGTTATCTAATAACAAATAATATTACAATTAATATTCTACGAGCTACGCAGCGGATCTATTCATATAGCATATATTAACACATAAAACAAAAATAATAAAACATATCGTTAGCAATCAAGCTAGTGACGAACGAAGATCTTGAATTGAAGTACACACACGTGTGTAATAAATGTGCTTAACCGAAAACTACTTCTAATTACTAAAAGGAAGTAACCTCCACAAAGTTCATGCACTACACGTCTAGCAGTATCATCCGAATGCTAGTTCTTGAATAATGAATATGTAAACACTAAGAAAACAAAAACTGAAGCCCCTTGGGTTTGGTTTCTGCGATCGAACAGGGAGAGAGAGGGATAATGGATCAGAATTATGAGCTCTAGGATCCTCCTTATATAGGGATTAATTTAGTGTTTACCTAAATTACATTTCTTGTAGGAAAAGACAGCTTAAAGCATAATCCAACCTCCTCTTTGTCTTCTACCGGTCGAACTCCAACCTCAACTCCCTTTGGTGTGACTGTTTTGACTTTTCTATGTAATTGATGACTAATTTACATTAATTACGCCATTAATTAAAAAGCCTTATTAGTTAGTTACAATTAATCAACTAATAAACGACTGTTAGTGTTTATTTGTCAAATCATATATTAATATTAATAATAAATATAGAATTATATTATTATTTACATTAATAGAATGATACCTAAATGTATAACGTGTGTGACACCGTAGGCTCACGTATTTCTAGCCGTATAAATATTCGTATGGCATGACCACAAACCCAAAAATGTTAACTTGGATAAACCATTAGGATCGAACATGGGAGCTGAGCTAAACGATAATGCTAATGTGGCCACATCTAATTCAACTCCTACTACTAGTGAATCGATTCTGGAATCTATTTCATTTGCAACATTGTTGAAAGGTGCTACATATCGGAACCAATTTATCGATGAACCGAGTAGGAAAAGTGTGAACTTCCACACTTTAATTGCACCGGTGGGGAACGGGGCTCATGTTGCTATTTCATTAGAGTCTGTTCGAGCTATTAGCGAACATTTTGCTAATATAGTTTATGTTTGTTTTGGGATAGCGGATGGCTTACTCCGTTATTGCAAACTATGTCAAGAACACTTGGAGTAAATATGGACTTGTTAAATCAAAGTTGAACTCGTCTAATGGGCTATTTTTCTTCAATTTTGGCTCTAAGGATATTATGAATGCAATGCTTGAGAATGGTCCTTGTATCATTCACAATCCATTTATCCTGAAAAAGTAGAATCCATATGTGAACTTATTAAAAGAAGATGTTGGCAATGTTTTGGTTTGGGTTAAATTTCATGGTGTTCATATGACGGTGTTTAGCGAGTATGGTCTGAGTGCTATTACTACTAAACTTAGTACTCCCTTGATGCTTGATTCATATACATCTGACATGTGCTTTAAATCATGGTTTAAGTTAAGTTATGCTAGAGCAATGATTGAGCCTCGAACGGATGAGGAATTGAAAGATACTATCGTGGGGGTTATGCCCAAACTTGTTGGTGAGGGGTTCTATATGTGTACTATACGTTTTGAGTATGAATGGAAACCTCCTCCCAAGTGTTCGAGTTGCAAGGTATTTGGTCACTTTCTCGATAAGTGTCCTAAGAATATCATCTCAGATGTGGTGAAGAACTTGAAGAATCCTAGACAAGCTGCTAAAGGTGTTCAGGTTGGTACAAAGGTAGATTTTAAACCAATTAAACAAGTTTATAGAGCTATCTCTAATAGGAATGATGCCAACTCTAGTGGTAAAAAAGAAGCAAGTTGTGGTAGCTAGTAAAGAGGTTGGTAATTCAAACCCATTTGATGTGCTTAATTCGGTTGAAAATTATAATGACTTGGGTACAAATGGGGGGCATTCAAAGTCAGATGGGAAGGGGCCAATTCCGGCGTGTTTTCGTCTGATCACGAATTCTTTAATGTGGCATCTAGTAGTACTACCCCTATAGTTGAAAGAATTGATAAAATAGAAAGACAAATCATTAATGGGAAACTTACACTTGTGGATGACGACGGGAAGCCGTTACCTAAGGTTGTCTCTATTGCAAATGTGGATAGTGATAGTGAAGTGAAAGATGTGGTCGATGATCATGTAGTTTTTAAGGCATCTACAAGTTTAAAACGTGGCGCTAATAGTGGATATGGCACTAATAGCTTGTTTGAACAATGGAGGACGACAAAACGGGATGATGATTACGACCCTTATGATGATGATCTTTATGAAAGTCATGATATGTCTAAAAACCTTCAGGCTATTTGTGATGATATTGATATCACGGTCTATGGTCGGAAGAAGAAATAGATCAATTTTGATGTTTTTGAGTCAATTGTAATCTACCTATAGTCGTATCCTCCTTTGAAGTAGTTGTGCTTGCTGTATTACCTTTCACCTATGTAATGATGTGGGATTTACCCACATCCGTTGTACTGAATCGTTTTTTGGAATAACAAATTTACTGGAAAAACTTTTTACCAAAAATAAAAGACGGGTTTTTCTTGAAAAAGCAAAGGGTCGTAACTTTCATTTTTGATGTATATGGGTTATCACTACCAAAAACTTTTGTATTCCTTTTCTTCCTAATTACGTACCCAGAAATATTTAGAGGTACCATTTAATCAAATAGCTTAGAACGATATACGGAATAACCTTATAGATGGTACATATTATGTTAATAGAGTTGTATGAGTTGATAGTACATATAGGTGCCTTAGGCTGGATGGTATTGTGAGTGAAAACTCACCTTCCACGTCAGCGTCACATCAGCTTTCTCTCTCCAACTTTAAAACTCACTACAACTCACCTTTCAACCGTAATAGCAACTTTAAAACTCACCTTTCGTCACCATTTTTTTATTTAAATACTTTTATTCATAAACTGAAACGTAAATATTAACGTAAACGTAAACGTGTGAAATTAATAAAACGTAAACTAAATTAAAATCTTTTATTCATAAATTAAAAACTTAAACGATACATAGATAAATAAAAACGATACGATACATAGATAAAAAAAACTTAAACGAACTAAATTAAAAACGTAAACTAATATGGCAAATTATACTTCGCCTTAATCTCCGCCCTTACTTCATCCATTGCCATCTGCTGCTCCCCGGTTAAGTGATCGTATGGCTGGAAATAGAACCTTATGTCTTCTTGGCATTGCCGATACTCCTGAGCTACAATCTCTCGTTCACGACATTTCACATCCCTCCTTTTGATCTTTAAAAATACTTCGCGTTGTTCTTTCTCCTGAGTTGTCATCTCGGTTACAATCAACCTAGCCAATGCATCGTCATTCATACTTGAGTATCCCGATGCTCTTGACCTTTTCTTTTTCGCAGCATCTCTCGCTTTGTCCCAGCCCATAGTTTGTCAAATATACTGCACCTCATCTTCATCGTTGTCGCCAACATTAGTATTCAGATTAATACTAGCGTCCCCAGACTCTGTGTTGAACGAACTCGAACTAGATGACTTGTGTCTCTTGCTACCTCCCTCACACTTTGTGGCAAATTTTGGAAGTTCAATTGTCTTTCATTTCGAACTATCATTTAAAACCTCCCAATAATGACGATGTAACAAGGGTTTACTCAGACCAAATTCAAAGATTAATCCAAGGGTTTCATAGGTAGTGAATTTCATTTAATTGGGGTTTTTTCAAGAATCATGTACTAGTGTTTTTCCTTGTGTTCTAAAGCTCTTCAAAGGACAAGAAACATCACATTTTTAGTGTTAGCTGATGTTCGTGGCATTATTATAGGTGTTGTTGCATGGTTATTTTGAGGTGTTGATTGAAGTTTTAGAGGGGTTTTAGTTGTTGGTTTGAAGCCTTGGTTTCTTGTTTTTGGTAAATCATTTGCAAGCTTATATTTCAAGGGCTTAGTGATTGAAGATGCTGGTTTAAAGAGAAAGTTTTTTCAAGTGTTTATTGAGGTTATGTTGATTTGGGTCGAAAGTTTTAAACAAGAAATGGTTGATTTGTTGTTTTCATTCACTAGCAATTCTTATCCTTTTTGTAAGATCTTTGTTACCCTACAACTTCTTTATGTAAAAGTATTACCTTTTCTTGCATTTCATATAAATGGGATGCTTTTACATCTTTTATATTGTATTGGTAATTTATAAGGAAAAGATAGAAAGACATTAGTACATAATATTTTTGAGGTAGAAACTTGATTTGATTGGGTTTACAACACCTTTAAAATGGCAGTTTTAGACCAACAGGTTGTTGGATTGTTTTCGAATTATATATGACCTGGGAAAAATTGGGAAAAATAACAGAGACCTAGATAAATGTTTTAGCTTCGCGTGGCCACCTGAACCGAAGCCTAACGATATCCGATGAGTGATTTCTGACCAAAACGGTAAAACTAGTCGGGAAATGCACCCAGGTTTTGAATCGAATAAAAGTCCTAAAATTTGTACACTAACCCTCATTTTTATAAAACTAAAAGTTGTAGATATTAGGCTAACTTAAATTTTGTAGCGTTCTGCGGAGGTACGGTTTAGGAGTTACGCACGATTTAGTGAGACAATAAAAATCTGGAAAAAACGCAGCTTTGGGTAAC
Source organism: Tanacetum coccineum (assembly GCA_026074375.1). Classification (NCBI taxonomy): domain Eukaryota; kingdom Viridiplantae; phylum Streptophyta; class Magnoliopsida; order Asterales; family Asteraceae; genus Tanacetum; species Tanacetum coccineum. The sequence continues at coordinate 8,505 of BQNB010115250.1, forward strand.
TAAGGGCATTTTGGTCATTTCACATGGTTACGAAATTCTAAAAATTTTGGGGCCTGCAAATATGTAAAGTAGCCTTTCTGTAGGCGAAAACCCCAAACCTAGACCATTTATGAGTTGGGAAATTCGGGTCCGCGAAGTGGGATAATACTCGAATATTTTGGCAGCTTACATGTTTTGGGTTTGTTAAAAGTAAAATGGACTTTTTTAAATGGGCTAATGATAATTTAATTAAATACCTTGTGTTTGGGCTTAAGTATTTAGTGGGTAAATATACTTTTGGGCCCAAATTTTGTTTAAAAGATTTAAAACTCAACGTACAATGCCAAACAGTTTTACGAAAATATTTTTATAAACGATTCTATTATTTGTCGCGTAATATATATTTGTATATTCTAAGTCGCGTCATTATCTCTAGGTTGCTCCTAGGATTTATCTTGCTTTATCCGACGTTTATTTCGTTAATTCTCATTTTATCGCTAAAGTGCGTTCATAGCCCCTTTTCTTCTTATTTGTTTTATAAAACTCCACGGGAAAGATTACATGCTATGTTTTACATTTGGACGCAAGTGTTTAAAACTGTATGCTATGCCTGAATATTATTGCCTAAGTACCACCACTGCCACTTAAGTCCCCTCGATTCATGAGTCGTTAATTGCTATTGTAGTGAACGTGAGTATTGTGGATAGATCTATTGGGACTGACAATCCCCGTCCGGGTAGTTAAACCTTATACCATGTCAAACAGACGCATTTAACATTTGAAGTACTATCTAGGGTGTTTGGCAGAACATCCTACATTTTTGGGGCACAAATCTTGCTTTCATTGCATTATTTGATAAGGTTCGGTGTCATGAGCTTAGTGCAATTATAATTGTTTTGACATGTGAATATGTTTCATTTTCGCCTATTTACCTTAAACCACCTAAAATCTTGTTGGTCCATAAATTTACTATACTAAACCAATGAATTATCACGTCAACAATTTTGTTGCCCGTTTTAGCATGTTTTATGCTCAGATCCTTAAGTTGTAAGTTTCTAGAAGGGGAGAGTCGCGCGAATATCACTTGAAGACTCTACATGTTTATATTCGTATTCGATTAAACTTTCTTTAAAACTTTACGTTGTGTTTAAATAATTACATAATTTGCATTCAATGAAACCTTCTTTTTAAACTTTATGATATGTTTAAACACCTTGGGACATGTTTCAATTTGAACACTGATGTTTTATTATAAAACTTTATTTTTGAAAACATTACTGTTGGGACCTATTCGCAAACTATGATGTTTTTAATGTATCGAATGTGAAATTTACTTTTTAAAACATCTCATTTTGAGGTCATTTTCTATGACTTGTACTTTGAGCTTTGAAGTCGCAACCCCGGTTACCTTTTCGCTGCTATCAGGTTTTGGGGGTGTTACATCCGGTACTAAGCTAAATACCAAGTTCTACTTCAAGATATAACCATTCTAACACACTACGTATCATACACAAATGATAACACAAGACAAATAGATGAAGGTGGATAAATATCACAAGTGTGACGACTCAACTAAACTGATAACACTTGAAGCTTGAAGTCTTCTTTGTGTTCTTTACTAAAGAGTGGAATAATTGGATCACTTGTAATAAATTATATAACAAGTATAATGATAAAAGAATATATGAGAGAAAATAAATATGCAAGAGAATAGTTGGAAAATGGTGAAGCAAATGAAACATTTGGTTCCTATTTATAGGCAAATTTGAAATTTAAATTCTGGCCCAAGTTGACAGCTGCACGGATCCACAGATCCGCCGTAGCCTGGATTCGTCTTTGGTTATGGTAGATCTGTGTGTAGCAGCTAGCTGTTATTTTGTATTTTAGTGATCAACCATAAATCTTTACAAAATATTCTTATGTTCTTAAAAATCAGATTTGTTAGATTCTTCTAAATAAAATATTTTTAACATGAAAATGGAAAGATTTTCTATACTTGAAAAGATTGTTTTCATTTATGGTTAATCATATTTTATCTTATTGATTAATACAACTAGTATTAAAGAATTAAACAAGTGTTAATTTTGAAATCATTTGATTAGTAATGGTTTATGCAAATGATTAATTTTGTATGCAAGAAAAAATATTTTTCTTTGATCATTAACTAAGCTTTATAATGCCATATTTGTACCTTAAGTGATTTGTCATCGTCAAGTAAACTTACGACTAAATAACTTGTTTACGTAAACTTTTACGTAGTATGATATTATAATTGTTATTATCAAAACTCGAAGACCATTAAATAAAAATATCATTTTTACGCGAATATTTATATTAACAAATCTCCCTCTTTATGATGATGATAATTATTAACTCATAGTGATTAAAAGTGTACTAAAGTAAGTATTTAGTAGTTGAGTTTACGTATCTTCTCCCCCTTTTGTCTAAGAAAAAGTGTTGTGGATTCGCGGTTGCAAAACGTATTTGACGAATGCAAAGTAACGGCGTGACGCATGCAAAGTAAAAAATTAAACGTATTGCATGTGCTCCCCCTCGGTGTATGACCCCCTTGTTTGGGGCACCAAGGAATCGAGCTATGTAGGCGTGCTACAAAACAAAGTTAGTAGATAAGTAAACATATATATAGCAACAACACACGCATATATCTAAGCAAAATAACCACCATTATCACAACACAACAAATAATAATGTTAATACCATTATAAGAGAAGAAACATAAAATTGAAAATAAACTAGAAATGACAACAACTAGAAAATTAAAAATAAACTTTAGACAAGAAAATTTAGCTAAGACTAAAAATTCCAAATATTGGGATAAAAGCTTTTTCTCCCATATAATCCGAAGAGGCGGCGAAACACCAAAGTTTTAGTGCGAAAAATATGGTGGATTGGATGAAGATCCAAGATGATGTCGGATGTAGGAAAACATGTAGTTAACATGTTCCTGTAGCATGTGGATTTTATGCCTAATAGTGCTACAACATTGACAAAACATGTTGTGAAAGTGAGGCAAATCATTTGGATGAATAAAATCAAGATGCTGTTAGAAGGGTTAGGGAATTGTTGGTTTCTCAAGTTTGGTGGCAAGTGTTTGATTTTTTCTAGTTGTGGTACATGGTTGTTGATATTAACCAACAATGGTTGAGGTGATGGTGGATGTTCAAATTTGGGTTGTGGATGTGAGAAACGAGGTGGTGGTGACGGATTTGATGGAAGTTCTTGAGGTTCAAGCTTCATTGGTATGACAAATCTTAGCTTTGGTGATGGAGCTACATGAGTTGGTGTTGGTAACTCACTAGGAGATGATGAAGTGGTTTGATAAATGCTCCTACTAGAAGTAGATTTTGATGGTGCATTTGGTGGTGAAAGAGATTTCTTTCGTGGAGGTGGTGATAGTGTTCTTTCAATGTGGTGTTCCTCACTTGAGGATTCAAGGTTTACATAATTAGGTGATTTGACACGGATTCTAGCGGTTTTTCTCTTGCAGTTGGGTGAGTTTGTCTTGGATGAGCTTGTCATGGTGATGAACTAGTGATGTGTGTATGTGAATTTTGCAAGAAATGTGAAGTAAAATGAGGTTGAGGATGATGATGATGATAATAAGGTGAAAGTGGTGAAGTGTTTTACATGAAGGTTCTTGGATTATATGGAAGGTTCTTGGATAATAAGGTGAAAGTTATGATCCTACGGTATCCTATTACATACTTATGCGATAATATTTCTGTATTATCTTTTTATGGAAATTACCATTGAGAACGATCATGATCATGATGATGATGTAGACCGCAACGGTAATCTTCAATAATTTTATCATTGGAAGATGGATTGCTCAATGGATCCATAGTTGGGTTGTTAGAGATGTAGCGTTCATCTCTAAGAGTTAAACGAGTTCTTTTTATGATTTCAAAGAGTTTAGACAGAAGGAGTCCTTAAGGTAAAGGTTCATTTAGATTGGGTTTGCAATGGAGTATTCGTTTAGCGATGAAATAAGCTAAATTAAACGAAGTGGAAGTAGGGATACAATAGAGCATGTATGCACCACAAGCAGATAAATGGTTTTGGGGACCATTATTGCAAAGAATATTCTCCTGTATTACAATTTCGGCAGTTTTAAGATAAGAACACACTTCATCAGTGTAAAGAAGGTTGGGATCAACTGATTTATAATTTTATCCATTAATCATTTTCTTAGTTACGCTGAAAATTATTAAGGTAGGATGAGCGAGTTTTGTGAAGTAGGGATCATTCGTTTGGTGATTATTATAATCGAGAATAGACGAGAGTGGCCATGAGTTGCTATAGAAGGAGTGTCCTTTAAAAGGAAGGTCTAGAAGAATTCCAAATTCTCTTAGAATAAGGAGAAATCGTTCTTCGTTGATGTTAAAAGAAATGAACCAATCATCGTTTATTAAGCGGAATTGAAAAGATCGATAAAATTCAGTGATAAAGTGAGGATGAATTTTTCCGCCTAGATTATAGAAGGATTGAAAATCAATATTGAGAAGGATTTCTTCAAGGTTAACTTGAGGATTAAAGTGGTTGTCAACAATTCTTCCTTCGTGTATGGTACGATTGGCAAATTATTCATATTACATTTGCAGACCTATATTAATAAAAAAACTTTAATATAGCTTTATGCTTGAGATCCTAATGTATTCTATTTGTAAAACAATGTGTAAGTATATGTGGGAGAATTCTAGTTCTCCTAGTTTAATGTATCTCTAAGTTGAGTGTCTTGGAAATATATACTTCCGAGAAACCATTCAAGAGATCCTTATGCATTCAGTTAGGTGATAACAGGACATGCACTATCAAAGGGACAGGGAAAGTGAAGATACAGTTGCATGATGGATCAAGCTTTATACTGGAGGATGTCAGGTATGTTCCAGGGTTAAGAAGAAGTTTGATTTCATTTGGCACTCTTGAAAAAGAGGGTTATACTGTGAAGATGCAGATGGGTAGAATCAAGGTGATCAAAGGTTGTCGGGCTATGATGACTGGAATCAGGAAAAAGAACTGTGTGTATACTTTAGAAGCAAAAGTGATGACTTTTGGTGTACAAAGCATGGAGGTTCAAAACAATTTGGTTCAAGACAACTTGACCCTGGTGTTAAACAGGAGTCCATGGAGTACAAATGAAAAAGCGTGTTTAGATTGAGGGTGGAACAGCATGGAAGCTCAAGGGGATCGTAAAGCTGAGTTTTTTCAGTTAGTAAACGATGAGTTCAAGTATGCTCAAAGAGTGGTTTGGAGGACAAGCAACGTGAAGAGAAGACAAACACGGACTGCTTGGTAAAGGAGCAGGAAAAGGTACACCTTGGGATAAAGGTGGGGGCAAACATTACGGTAACTGGAGTACCTGGTCAAGAGGGTGCAGAGGGTAATGTTGCTGAAAAGAAGAAAGTAAAGGAGTCTATGAAAGCTAATCTAGAGAAATTACTAAAGTACAATGCCTGGTCGACAAGGTGGTCCCCGGTTTGAGGTTCCAACACGAGGAAGAGATACTGAGTATCGGTTATGTTTTAGTGTTACTCCTAAGGTGAAAATTGTAGGATATTAGGAGTAAACTTAACATAGGTTAGGGTTAAGTGCACATTGTAATTTAGATTAGGAATAGATTATAACTAGGATTAGTTAAGCTTGCCTTGCAAGAAGTTTCCTATTTGATTTAGGAAAGTATTCTACCCCCTCATCCCTATAAATAGAGATGAGGTGGGATGCTAGTTATTCATTCTTTTTTATCGTTGTAATAGTTTTATTAGGGTTTTAATAAAGGTTTGGTACGAGGGTATAACGTGCATATATTTGTCGGTTCTTTGTAGTCTCTCGTGTTTGCTACTTGTGCTCGATACAACTCGCGATCTAGCGTTCCGCGATCAAACTTCGGGTTTGTTGTCGTAATCGTCTAACAATGGTGTTTACAATGGAGGTTCAGGTTTCTTCTCCCATTTAAAATGTAAAGGCACTTTGTCCAAAATTGCTTCTTCATTAAATTCGTTAAATTACAATGGAGTCATTCCTCACCATACGCTTACAAGGAACGTCAATGATGGCAAGTCTACTGCTTTTTGGCATGACTTATGGTTAGGCAATTTTTCGTTAAAAGACAAATTCCCTCGTCTTTATCAAGCGGATACACAAAAAAATTGCCCAGTAAGTGATAAATGGAATAATGGTTGGGTATGGAACTGGACCCGAAGCATTTCTAAAGGTATTATATTCTTGTTCAATTCAACAAACTCCTGCATTTACTAGAGGATGATCACTTTTCGGACCGTCCAGATGCATGGCATTGGAATCTTGCCAATTCGAAAAATTTCACGGTTAAAGAGACCCGGTTACACATAGACGATGCCTTGCTTCCTAATCATTTACCTGAAACTCAATGGTGTAGATTCATTCAAAAGAATGTTAACATTCTATCTTGGAGAGTTTTACGTGATCGTCTTCTGAATCGATGGAATCTCATTAGGAAAGGATTCAGCATTCCCTCTCTTTTATGCACGGTTTGCTCTTCTTTTCCTGAAACTAATTTTCATATAATCTGGAGTTGCAATGTAGCCTCAGCTATATGGAAGTTCATCTTCAATTGGGTTGATATTCACCCTCCTAGTATCCTTGATCTCTCTGATCTCTTCAATTGGTTTGATGATTCGTCGTCAATCAAATCCTCTTACAAATCGATCTCTGATCTCTTCAATAGTGATTTAGTCGATAAAGTAGTTCATTAGTTGTTTTTGTGATACTCAAATAGAAACAAGGAAGCTTCAAAGTGTTGGAACAATTGGATGCAAAATCCTTTGTTAGATTTTGCTTTGTAATTCTTTTTCTTTTCTATTCCTTTTCCAGCTCTTTGCTAGCTTTTAATAAAATTTGTCGTTAAAAAAAAAGATGAATATTTTAGTAATTTGTAACTTTCTCATATGGACCTGCCAACCATCCTTACACTTTTCAATGCTTGAATTGAAAAAGAACACTTTAATCCAAACACCTCTCTTCTTAAACCTCTCATCCACTCATCACCACCACCACCATCATCACCATCGACCATCACCATTGCTAGCACCATCATGGACCCACCACCACCGAACACCACACCCACCACCACCGACAACAATTGTTGTGGTGATTTGGAGTAGGTGTATAGTGTTGTGTGTGTTGTGAGATGATGATGAGGTGGTGTTGTGGTGGTCCTGGTCGGATGACAGTATTCGATCCTCTATCAAAGACTCCACATTAACGAGTGAACGATGTTGATGCTCTGTCGGAGCTTCGTTTTCGGCGGTGTGATGTGGTGATGAGAGAAAATTCAGGAAGAATTGTTGAGAAGGTTTCAAATGGGAAACTTTAAAGTGCACTCGTCTTTTTTTCATTATTAATATTGTTTTTCTTATATAATTCAAGGTTTGATTAAACATTGTTATAACTAAAATACCTTCATGTGAAACGTACGTGAAAGTCACTAGCGGAAAAGTAAATAACGAATGTTAATGAAAATGACGTAAATTGTTACAAAACGTGAACAACATTAGCGTTCTTCGTAATTAAAGTCTTGGGATGACAAAGAGTGAAACAATGACCAACTAGGCTAAACATAGTGGTGACCGCAGAGGAGACCGCCACGTCAGCTGCCAACTCAAGCATTCTCTGCCTAACCACATAGTGACTTCAAACACCCGTAGTGGTGACCGCAACAGCACCGAACTACAAATTTTTTTTTAAAAACCATTACATTAATAATTAAACAGTTAACAAACTAAAATAAGGAAATAAAAATACACGGGAGAAAAGGACGGAAAAAAAAATTACGGGAAGATAAAAAATTACAGTAAATTAGTTGCAATTTATTACTATGCCCAAAATGTGTTCCAGTTAGATCGGCTTTAAAGATTTAAGATGATTTCTTCTATCGTCGAGAAATTCTCTGATAACTCGATAGCCTATCTTAGATGCCGATCTTACGGATCATCTTCACCGATGTAGTTTCCTCCGATAAAAGTCGGGAGAGATTGCCTTTCTTTCTTTTTTCTATGCGAATCATATTAGTAATATGATGCAGATGTACATCAAAGCGTAATCTTAAGTACTCCTAGACCGTGCGGAGTTCTTAACGATAGCCCATTTTTTTCTTTAGCAACGCCAAACGCTCGTAAGAGAAAGTAAAAATCCACCATCTTTTCTTGATGCTTTCATGCGCTGCCTTATATTTTTTTTTTCAGCTCCACATCATTTGACCCTAGCTACGAAATAGACTCATAAGCACAGCCCATTCTGGATGAAATCCCTTCAGTAAGATAATATCCCCATTTATAATCCTTCCGTTTAGCCACGAATGGAACCTCTGGTTCTTTTCCTACTTAAGATCAATTAAGAACTAGGGATTGACTAAAACTTAACGCATTGTTCGCGAACCTGCAACAACCAAAGAAGCGTGCCCAAATCCATAAATCTTGTGAGGCGAACCGCTTCTAACAAAATAATGGCTCTGTGACCCGGAATACACCCCTACTGACTTGATCACGATATGCCTAGTTTGACATTGAGACCCACGACCATATTTGACCATTTTGTACAGTCTATGCTGCCTATCATACCAGGAAACCCATGTTTGTTCTCGTGAAAAGCGTAGAGTTTTTCGACGTCACTTTGCGTAGGCCTTCGTAAATACTCCTCGCCATATAACTCTATAACCCCGTTACAGAAATGCATCAAACAATCACGAGAAGTTTTTTCACCGATTTGTAAATATTCGTCTAGAGAATCTTGGCGAATCGCGGAGGTACACTTCACTAAAGCAGAGATGCCAGCTTTTCCAAGAGCATCACACCCTTCTTGAAAATAAGGGCAGTTAGCAGATAAATCTCTAACAATGCGGGTGAACAGCGATCGGTTCATTCGGAATCGGGAAATAAATAGGCGTTGTAAAATAGTTTTTTAGCAAAGTAAGCTAGCACTAGACGGTCATGAGCACCGTAACGATCACTAGGCATATAGCTTCATTGGTATTTTTGGATTGTAGGAGTAGATGCTTGAATAACCAAAACAGCGTCTATTAAAAAATCAGAGAGTAAACTATTCACTTCCGTTTCATCATCCGTATCATCGAAAAATAAACACTCGAAATTAATTTGAGACATATTGTTTGTAGTGTATGTTTTTGATAAAAATTGTATATGTGTGAAAATAGAAAAAAAGATGTTGGGTTTTATAGAAAATAAAGGGATACAATTTTTTTTATAGGAAACGGCTTCATTTACTCGGTCTTCTTCATGACCCAAACAATTGCAAAGGTTGGGGGGGGGACTAGTCTAGTTCGGTCGAGGTAATGGGACGACCGACCTTAGTTGCTTCCACATGGGACGACCGACCGAAGGTCGACCTTACCATTACAAGGTCTACTCCATTTACATGTTGACAAGTGTTAAACACCCATTCTCAATCCTCATATTCACCAATCAAATTTTCAATTCCACCAAGCATAGTTGTAGGTCTATTTTTAAGCATACAATTTAGGCTTACAAATTATTTTTCTGAATTACATTTGTATCCCTTTTCTCCTTCTTCTACTCACGATTTAGCACTACAATTGAGTTCTTACGAATTAATCTTGGAACAAGTTTTCATTTTTTCTTGTAAAAAATATCTTTATGGAGATTTACAAAAACATAAAGTTAATTTCATTTTAACGATTCCATTCTTCTAAATTTTTCATCTTGAGGCTTGACTCTTCATTGTTAATGATCAATTGTTTTGTCTCAAGCCTTTACTCCAGTTTGTAACTATGACAATGATTTTATAGGCATCCAAATGAAACAAAACTCTCTAACGCTTCCAACTGGTCTTGATTTCAAACCGTATCAACATCTTTATCATTATTAATAAGAAAGTCGAAATCGCCACAAATTTTAGATTTGGATTTTATGAATTACCGAACAACTTAATCTTTACAACAAATATGAAAGAAAAATGATTTGTATGCCTAATTCATGAACTTAAAAATAGACCTACAAATGTGATTGATGAAAGTTATGAATTGATTGATGAATATGATGAGAGAGAAATGAGTGTATTCACTTGTCAAATTGTGAATGGAGTAAGCATACTTGTTGGTCTAGTTAGTAGGTCTATTTATCATTACTCAATATCAAATTGAAAGCGCAAATCTCGTCTAGAGGATACAAACCCACCAAGAAGAAAAGAAAGGTAGATATGCAATAGAACATTTCATTAATGGGCAAATCGCATAAAAATGTACACATCTTAGATTCAATGTCAATTAAAGATACTCATCTTTTTTTTCTCAATTTAATGTATCAATCTTTTTTTTGTTGCAAAGTTAGTATTTTAACAGGTTTTTCGGTTACATTTTTAACGATCGTTATTTTATTATTGCATCGTTAGTCCTTTATATGTTATTTTGTTAAAAAAAGTATTTTCTACTTATTTTTAAAACTTATACACATTTTATACACACATTTTTTACACGTTTTTATACACGTTTTCACACACTATTTTATCCACGTTTTAAAAAAAAGTGCATAAAAATGTGTCTGTAAAAACGTGTATAAAAATGCATGTATAAAATCATGGATAAAAGCATGAAGAAAAATGTGTATAGAAATGTGTCCATAAAAACGTGTATAAAAATATTTGTATAAAAACGTACATAAAAATGTGTGTATAAAAATATTTATAAAACTATGTATAAAAACGTGTAAAAAATATGTGTATAAAAACGTGTAAAAAATATGTGTATAAATTTTAAAAACAAGTAGAAAATATATTTTTTAACAAAATCATATAAAGGACTAATGATGCAATAATAAAATAACGATCGTTAGAAATGTAACCGAAAAACCTGTTAATTGTCTAACCTTGCAACAAAAAAAAAATCGATACCCTAAATTGAGAAAAAAAAAAGATGAGTACATTTAATTGACATTAAACCTAAGATTGGTACATTTTTATGCGATTTGCCCTTCATTAATTTTCCAAATATTAAAATAGTATTTTTGTTATTAAATTGTGTATTTGGGCATATATGGAATTTTGATGTTTTAAAAGGATATTGTCGTAATTATCAATGTTGCAAAAATCGCGAGTCGCTAGCCGGACGGTTGACCACCCTATAGCCTGTAATCAGTCTAGGCGCGATTAATCGGTTTTGCAAATTTTATATATAAATTTCAAAGTAACTTGTATGATATAGATACAACACTTTAAATACACTAAAATTAAATGAGTTTAAAGTTGCATTGTTCAAAACATAAACATAGATAATAAAAGTTAACAGTTAATAATTCAAAGTCACATTGTAAAAAAAAATGTTTGACTTTCGTTGACCGATTAGGCAGATTTGACCTCTTTTTGTCCGATTTGACCGATTTTTGCAACATTGGTAATTATAATTTGTGAAAGGATATTGACGTAATTACGAAGTTTTCTAAGGATATAGATGAACCTCTTTCAATTTTTTAAAAGTTTCCATGTATATTTACTACTTGATCCGTAAAACAATCACCTTTTTTGTTTAGGGATTTGATTATGGAAGGATCCGGTTCGTAAAATGGGTCAACTTATTATCCATATGGTTATTTTTTGGATCCGATTTGTGCAGTGGTAAGTTGGTCTATCCGATTAATAAAATCGGTTACCTTTTGGTTTCAACAAAAGAATTAATTAAATGCATATCCACTAATCATGTAAAAAGAATTAATTATCTACAACCTTTGAACCCTCATTTTTGAACAACTTTTGAGCCATATCAACTTTAAAATTAAAGGTCTAAATGTGTTTAAGATTTGAATTTCACTTTGAGGGGGGCTTTAAAAAAAATGAAATATTACTAAAGTGTTTTGGACTAAAATGAAAAATGACTTAACTTTGAAGGAGAGTTTTGTTAAAAATGATAAGTGATTATTATAATGAATAAAATATTATTATAATGAATTTTGTGATTATTTAATGAACAAAATATTATTATAATGAGTTTTGGTCAAATTGGTCAACAAATGTATAATAGAGGTGATAACTATATTGATATCAATTTGGATAAAGAACACTTACCTCAATATATATAAACTAGCAACAATTCTTTTGCTTGACCTATGTAGGATGAAATCATATCTTTTCTTTTGCTTGACATAGTGTTTAATACCACTTTGAAAAGTCTACAAATTCGAATGCACAATATCCAAAGCAAGTAATAGATGATGGGCTTCCAAAAGTTGCTTGTACGCTTACGTTAATTGATCGTGGCCCATTTAAAGTCATACAATTACTCAATCGATTTTTGGGCTCACTATTACTCAATCGATTTTTGCCTTATTTTGTCTTCTATGTGATGGGTTGAATTGGAGGGCCAAGCAACAAATACAATCAATAGCCCAACAAAAAATCAGCCCAATCTGCCTTATTTTGTCCCCATCCGTGATGGGTTTTAGGATATAGGTAAATTAATATGGTGCCAAGGAGGAATATGGTGGCTAGTATAACTACCATACCCATTTGTAAGATTGTGTAATTTCTCTTAATGAATAGTGATTGTGAATACAGTATAAATAATGCTAAATGATCAAATTGGCTTTGACCCAATACAAACTATACTAAGAGTAAGACTAAATACTAGCCTTTTAACATGAATAACATATTTAATGAATAGATCGACAATAGCTAAATGATTGATCAGTAGTAAAACTTTCCCATCTTTTGATACAAAACAAAGAAACTCCTTAGTCGTTACATTGCTCAATAGTCACCGACACAACGAAGGCGCAAAATTGATTTTTGTAACGAGTAACATGTTTCTCATCCACCTTATCTAGGTCCATAACGAACCTAATAGCTTCAAACCAATAAACTATAGGTTCTAGAAAAAAATGAATAAAAACCATAAAAAAATATCAAAAATTTATACATGGTCATTGCTTTACGTACACATGTAATATGCTAGCATGTATAAAAATGTTATTCTCGTACTTACGTGATATTGGTTTAGGGATGTGCATCGCCGATAGAAGGGACGAGTAAACCGAGTTAGAAAGATAAACTATACGCATGCAGATTTCATTCAAAATCTTTTAGTGTTGCGAT
>BQNB010115251.1:0-21596 GCA_026074375.1 Tanacetum coccineum
CTGTTTCTTTTATATATAAAATCGGCCAAAGACTCGGGTCACACCACGTTAGTAAATATTTTAAATCCGTCCCACTAATTTTTCTTTAAAACGTTTAATATAACATTAAATCACGTAAAACACGACCTTTAAACACGGTTTTTACAAAACCTCTAGGAAACGCCATAAAATACAAAAATAAGATAATCACGCTCTCGGAGCGACAACATAAATTTTTCTGACTTTCTAAGACGCTAAAAACAAATAGAAACTCAATCACAGCTTGAAATTACCCAGTAAATGGAAATTTTCATCAAACCTTATTTAGCATAAATGACTATAATCAATTACGTAGGAAAATAATTATCATAGCTCGGGATAAACGTTGACCTAAAACTCGGGTTGTTACATTCTTCCCTCCTTTAAGGAGCACCGTCCCGATGCTCAGCTCGACGTATCCCCTTTTTCTTGCATCGTCCTTAGTTGTAAAGAGATGAGGGTACTTTTTCTTAATCTGATCCTCACGTTCCTAAGTAAATTCTGGACCTTTTTGCGAATTCCAACAAACTTTAACGATAGGTATCTAACTTTGCTTAAGTCGATTGACCTCTCTATCAACAATTTTCACTGGCTCTTCAATCATATGCAACTTATCATCAAGTTAAATCTCATCCATCGGAACGCCAATATCACCTTTCGCTAAACATTTCTTAAGATTTCGAAACATGAAAGGTACTATGAATCCCGTTCAACTCTTCAGGTAACTCCATCGTATAAGCTACTCGACCGACTCTAGCTAGAATCTTGAATGGCCCTAAGTAACGTGGACTTAACTTTCCGCGCTTTCCAAAACGCACAACGCCCTTCAACGATGATACCTTGAGCAGTACCATATCACCGACTTCAAATTCCAACGGCTTAGTTCTTCTATCCGCGTAGCTTTTCTGGCGACTACATGCAGTTAACAAGCGGTTCTTAATCTGAATGATCTTCTCTGTCATTTCACGGATCAATTCTGGACTGGTGAGTTGGCTATCTCCAACCTCACTTCAGCATACAGGTGATCTACATTTCTGTCCGTATAAAGCCTCATATGGTGCAGCCTTAATATTTGCGTGATAACTATTATTGTAAGAGAACTCGACCAATGGCAGATGGCGATCCCAACTACTTCTAAAGTCGATCATACAGGAATGCAATATATCTTCAAACGTTTGTATATTCCTTTCGCTTTGACCATCCGTTTGAGGGTGGTAAGCGGTACTCATATCCAAATTTGTTCCTAACGCCTTCTGAAGCAATGTTTAGAATCTTGACGTAAAATGGTTGTCTCGATCCGAAATGATCGAAATAGGAACACCATGTCTACACATAATATCCTTCAAGTAAAGTTACATGAGTATCTCCATCGTGTTAGTCTTCTTCATTGGTAGGAAATGAGCTGATATGGTCAATTGATAGACAATAACCCATATCGTATCATACCCACTCGGCATTCTAGGTAGTCCACTCACAAAATCCATAGTAATCCTTTCCCATTTCCAAACAGGAATCTCAGGTTGTTGCAGCAATCTAGACGGTTTCTGATTCTCGATTTTAGCCTTTGCACAAGTCAAACACTTGCTAACATACGTGGCAATATCAGCTTTCACATTCGGCCACCAATACAACAACTTCAAATCTTAATAAATCTTGTCTGATCCCAGATGGATAGAATACTTGGACTTATGCGACTCATGCATAATCAAATCCCTCAATCCACCGAATCGCGGCAACCAAACATGATTTCCAAAACAACGTGTTCTATCGGGGCGAAGCTTGAATACTTGTTTAATCAGTCTCCCTAAATTTTCTACCTTCACATTTACCCTTTTCATCGCTTCCTTTTGAGCTTCACGAATCTGTTTTGGTAGATCGTTGTGAACATTCATCATCAAAGCTCAAACACATAATGGCCTATTCCTTTCCATCTGGCTTAAGGCGTCAGCCACAACACTCGCTTTTCCAGGATGATACCGAATCTCACAATAATAATCACTTAACAACTCAATCCATCTCCGTTGTCTTAAGTTAAGCTCTTTCTAATTCAAAATATATTGTAGGCTCTTGTAATCGGTGAAAACCACACATTTCGTCCCATACAAATAATGTCTCCATAATCTAACAGCGAAAACAACAGCTCCAAATTCTAAATCGTGAGTAGTGTAATTCTCTTTATGGACCTTTAATTGTCGAGAAGCATACGCTATCACCTTTTCTCTTTGCATCAAGCGGCTCCATAACCCTTAAGTGACGCATCGCAATAAACCACGAAATCTTCCGTTCCATCGGGCAATGCAAAGATTAGTGCACAACACAGCTTTTGCTTTAGTGTCTGAAAAGCTTCCTCTTCTTCTTTTCCTCACTTTTATTTCTTATCTTTCTAAGTCAACTTAGTCAGTGGCTTAGAAATTAAAGAAAAACCTTGAATAAACCTTCGATAATAACCAACCAATCCAAGAAATTATCTCACCTTCGTTGGCGTCATTGGTGCAGCCTAATTCTTAATGGCTTTGATCTTGGCAGGATCAACATGAACACCATTACGATCAATCACATGACCAAGAAATTTTACCGAATCTAGCCAAAAATCACACTTTGAAAACTTGGCATACAATCTCTCCTTCTTAAGCAGCTCCAAAATAATCTTCAAATGCTTTCCATGCTCTTCTTCGTCTTTGGAATAAACCAAAATATCATCGATGAACACAATAACGAACTTATCAAGATATGGCTTGCATACTCGGTTCATTAAGTCCATAAACACAGCTGGTGCATTAGTCAATCCATATGGCATCACTTGGAACTCATAGTGACCATACCGAGTTCTAAAGACTGTAATTGGGATGTCCTCTTCCTTAATGCGTAACTGGTGATATCCTAATCGCAGATCAATCTTAGAATATACGATCAAACCTTGAAGATGGTCAAATAAATCATTGATTCTCAGGAGAGGATAACAATTCTTACAGTCTACTTTTTCAACTCGCGGTAATCTATACACATTCGAAAAGATCCATCTTTCTTCTTTACAAACAACATCAGTGCTCCCCACAGTGATGAAATCAAATGAATTAATCCTTTCTCTAGCAGCTCTTGTAGTTGTACCGACAACTCTCTCATCTTATACGATGCCAATCTATACGGTGCATGTACAATAGGTGCAGCCCCCGGTATCAGATCAATTCGAAACTCTACTTGCCTCAGCGGTGGTAGTCTCAGCAGATCATCAGGAAACACCTCAGGAAAGTCACGAATTACAAGCACGTCTTCTAATCGCTTCTCCTTCAGTTTCTTCTTAGTCACATGTACTGAAAACAAATGATAACCTCACTAAACATACTTACAGGCCTTAATACAAGATATGACCTTTAGTCGAGACACACCTTTGTTACTTTCGACTGTTAACGTCTTGTTTCCATAAGGTATACGAACAAACTTTTCACTACAAATGATAATGGCATCGCGCTTGACAAGCCAATCCATACCGATTATGACGTCAAACGTACCAAGCTCAATTGGCATAAGATTGATTTCAAAAAGATGGTTCACTAAGTTCAAAGTGCAACCTTTCAAAACAGTGTTCGTACTAACTACCCTTTCATAGGCTAATTCTACCTTGTAACTAGCGCTTATCTTAACTGGTTCGATATTAAGCATGGAACTAAATCTATTATCCATAAAACTCCTATCAGAACCCAAATCGAATAAAACAGAGGCATAGCGGTTATTGAGTAGAAACATACCAGTAACCACATTCGGACCCTGCGGCTCAGCATCCTTAATAGCATAATCTCGGCCACAAACTTCTCCAGTTTCCTCTTGCTTGAATTTCTTTAGGCATCGGTTCCTCATATGACCTTACTCCCCACAATCATAGCAAGTCCAAACAGGCTGAGCGTTAGCACCCGTGGCAACACTCTTTTCCTTGCAATACCTCGACTTGTGTCCAACCTTTCCACACTTGTGGCACTTAATTGTACATGGGCCATCATGGCGAGTAAAGCAACGTTCACATATAGGAAGTGTTCTAGAAGACACATTCTTCTTAGTCAGAGCAGTAGTCAGTGCTCGCACATTCCCTTGCTTTTGGTTATTCTGCAAAGATTGGCAGGAGTTATCCTTTTGGTTGCTCTTACCACTACTATTTCCACTTTGAAAGTTCACCTACTTTTGCTTCTTTCCTTCCATAATCCTTTCATCCTTAGCTTACGAATTTTGATCCATTAACTTATGGGCCATACGCACAGCTTCATTCAAATTGGTAGGTCTATAAGAAGTGACCTCACCCTTGATGTTCTCAGTCAATCCCCAGATGTAAGCATCAACTTTCACACTTTCTAGTTTAACCATTCTTGGACACATCAAAGCTAACTCATTAAATCTATGAGTATAAGCGACAATGTTATACTCCTTGACCTTCAGGTTCCATAGTTCGTGCTCCATTCTTTTAAGTTCTTCTATTAGACAAAACTCTATAGTCATCAACTGTTTCATTTCAGTCCAAGGCATTTGGTTTACAGTCTCCAAACCCAAGGTAGCAATCTTAGAATTCCACCAAGTCAAGGCAAGTCCTTTTAGGGTAGCAACAACAAATTTCACTTTCTTGCCCTCTGCACATTCACTGATTCCAAAAACACTCTCAGTTCTCTTAAACCATCTTCTTAATTTAACAGCTCCTTCAACATCGCAAAAACAGTAGGGTTGCACTTCATAAATCCAGCAAAAGTGCACTCACGAACAACTAGTGCGGCATCTTGACCCTTAACTGGTCCAGATCCTCTAGCTTTATTTCTAGGGTTCGCTTGTCTTGCCCGCTCAACAACGATTGCAACATCGACACTTTCCTTGATCATTCGATGAACAACAACTTGAGTTAAAGGTGCAGACTTTGGAGGCATGATTATGTCACGTCACACAAAAAACAACTTGATAAGCATTCATAACATGATATACTCATAATATGATATAAAGACAAATCAATCACAACCACAGTCACACAACATCATGTAGTATTCAAAAGATAGTCATTCATTTTTCATCATAAAAGAGTTAATACATAGTTGCATTGTTTCAAGGAATGATACATATCGTTACAACTCTGAAGCACTAATTCTACTAATTGAAGATTCAGTTTAGTGATTACAAAATAAAGATACTACAATTGAAACTAAACTACTACGAATCATGAGGAGATCCTCGCGGCTCAGATGATGGACACTTCTCATCTTCAACCGGAAAATTGATAGACTCATTAGGTCATTCTTCAAACATGTATCCTCTAGGAATCATCTCATGATAGAACTCTGATGCGTATTTTATTTTAAAATATATTTTTACCAAGTTTTAAATTTATAAAACTCGATCTACCTGACAACGCACTAACGGGCAGAGAACCCGATCGTGGGTAGTACAGAATAGTAAATCCAAGGTTGTCCCAAGAGCTAAGTTGTAATTTATTTTAATTTGAAATGTCACGTTTTAAAAATGGTTTTTGATTTGAATTGAAAGGAATTAAAAAAATAACAATAAAATAACCAAAAATAAAAGAGTTGGAGATATCAAGAGAGAAAACATGCTAACATAGTTACTTTATTAATGCATTCCTTTACAATGATAAACTATGGTTTCATTAGCGGTTTGTAAGGTCGATAGACTTGAATGTGCATATATAGTCTATCCTATACTCCCTGTAATTCTGAATCAGTCCCAAATCATCTGGGAGGTAGGTTATCCAGGTTGCAGTGATTAATCCTAACTATTCCCAAAACATATCTAATAATCTATAAAGATTATTAACCATCTCTAAAAGAGAACCTGTGCTTTTTAAGTATATTAAGTGATAAGTGCGGTAACCGGTTAGTTCCTACACCAGGTAAGGAGTTAGTGATCCTCCACAGTACCCATTGGATCCAATATTGACAAGATAATCTAATTATGGGGCAAGCTTGGTCCAAACCACCCGTACTACCAAAACCCAGAGTTATACGATAGTCAAGGAATATCTAAATACAAAAAGTAAGTAAAGTGTGATCTCCCTTGGACTCCAGGTAGAATTATTCAAAGGTTGGAAGCCTTTGTCGCCTCTCCAATTGGCTGTGGAGGAAGTGATATCGGAATAGCTTGAATGAGGCCTCTATTTATAGGTATCGAACCTGTTATGGCATAACCAATAAAGGTGTTATGCCGTAACCTTCTTACATGACATTCTATAATTAAGCAGCTATTACGGCGTAACCAGATATGGTGTTACGCCGTAACCTTTAAATAATGTCCATAAGTACGTGATCTTCATTCCATATTTGTAGATTCACTTGGTTACGGCGTAACTGGATAAGGTGTTACGCCATAACTATAACTTTGACAAGATTTCCTTCTAAATATATGGTTACGGCGTAAATAGATATGGTGTTACGCCATAAAGTCTTACTTGATCTTCGTACTTGCTTAATTTATGTTACGGTGTAACCATTTTTGGTGTTACGCCATAACATTCTTTAGAATTTATACTTTAAGTCCTTTTCCTTTGTTTCTTGTCACTTTCTTGCATTTCACCTAAAAACTACAAAACAATAGAAAATCTCTCATTTTCGAGTCTTAGTGAGACATTTGCATGTAATATAGGGGGTATTTTGCCACCAAAAAGTATTAAATATTTGATGTTATTAAATATCCCCCCACTTGACTTCTGCTTGCCCTCAAGTAGAACTTGTTAGAATATTTCATAAAAAGATTTCTCGAGAATAATTTTAAGAAATGAATTTATAAAACTGTTATGATAGAAAACATTAAAGCCGAACACCTTATAAAAAAGGGATAAAAAGTCACTCAGCTCTCCACTAGTCTAAGTGTTTCATTTTTGGGGTGATCGCTCAACTGCACAGTCATAGCATGTATTCTATCATAGGCTTGGAAAGTACACAAATTTGCACCAGTTAGAATTAGGGTCTAAATAATTCTCAAAGGCAACAAGGGTATTATGATTTTAAAGGGTGATAAAGGTATTAAAATTTCCTTCTTTTATGATTTTTTCTTTTCTCTTCTTTCCTTATTCTTCTTTACTTCATCTTTAACTCTTACTTCATTTTTTTTTATTGATTCTTCTTTTTAGTTATTTTTGCATTTCTTTCTTTTTTGCCTTCTCTTTCTGTTCTTTTTTGCTTCTTCTCTTTCTTTTTTCTCTTTTTTTTCTTCTTTGTTATTTGCTCCTTCCTCTCTTCTTCTTTTTGATCCTCAAGTAGAACCTGTTAGAACATTTCATAAAAAGATTTCTCGAGAATAACTTCAAGAAATAAATTTATAAAACTCTTATGATATAAAACATTAAAGCCGAACACCTCACGAAAAAGGGATAAAAAGTCACTCAACACTCCACTAGTCTAAGTGTTTCATTTTTGAGATGATCGCTCAATTGCACAGTCATATCATGTATTCTATCATAAGCTTGGAAAGTACACAAATCTGCACCAGTTAGAATTAGAGTCTAAATAACTCTCAAAGGCAACAAGGGTAATATGGTTTTAAAGGGTGATAAAGGGTTGGGATAGACATGGGATTAACGGTTGTTAATATAAAAACACAAAGCAAATAGTCTAAAATAATCTAAGGTTGTCATAACTAGCAAACTATCAAGGATTTAAGCACTAAGTTTGGGTTGGATATTTACAGTGTTGGTGGCTGTCCATCCAATATGTCCAAGATCTAAGATCCAAAATCTGATCTTCAATAATGGGCTACTAGCTCCATTCTTCATGAGTATTGAGATGACTTGGTGTAATAATGGGCTACTAGCTCCATTCTTCATAATAACTGAGATGTCGTGGTGCAGTAATGGGCTACTAGCTCCATTTTTTATTTTTTATTTTTTCTATTTTGCACCATCTTTACATTTTTAGCACATAGGTGGCTTTTTTTGTTTCACCCTCTTTTTTTTCTTCTTTGTCATTTCTCCTTCTTTCCTACAGAGAATCTTTTCTTTCTTCTTCTTCTCTCTTCTCTTCTCTTCCCTCTCCTCTTTCCTCCTGCTTTCTCTCCTTTTCCCTTCCTTTTTCCTTCTTTCTCTTTTCTTTCTTCTCTCTCCTTCTTGGATTTTGGACGGGTGTTTGGTGACGGTGTTTCTCTCCGCCTCTCTGTCTTTTCTTTCCCATTCCTCTTCCCCCTTCCACTCCTTTCTCTCTTTCCCTCCCTTCCCTCCTTCCTTCATTTCTTCATGATAAATATGAAAATGTTGCAGGAGTTTATATCTTTAATTATTGCCCCTACATCATCTGATATTATACGCATATCCCCCTACTTAAGATAAACAATGTCGAAAGTGGTGATACAGGAGGGTCTTTATAGATCATAACTGATTGGTCTTCCACGAATGCATATAATTCTCGTTCTCATTCCCTCGAACCATGGACTTAAGTAGCCAGAGATTTCAACACAAAGAAAATAAAGACTACAGGGTAGGCTAAGGTGAAATGGTGTAACAAAACATATAACATTGGGTGAAAACATAGATTGGTTTAACAAGGCTGATCTAGAGGTATCCTGCACTAATAATGAGTGTAGCAAAAGGGTTTATCATGGGAGATCAACAAGTCAGTGAAACAAGTCAATAAACACACACATATAGGCTATTTGGGTGATTTCCTAAGTGTTGCCTTCTTGAACTATCTATTCATGCTAATCAATTAGGTCTCGAAATGAAGTACATGTCAAGTTCTAAAGTCTACAATACTACCAACACACTCAATATTTTGGTGGATTTTTTAGTAATATGATGGAAACGGAGTATTAGGGATAAATCTCACCAAGTATTAATAAAGGGTAATGTGCATTCGGCAAAGATTAATTCTAGTTATTTAAGAAAAATTTGTCAAAAATCTTAAAATTGGCATAATATTCAAAGAAAACTAGAAAATCAAAGGCAAAACATACGTCAAGTATTAATTCTACTCCCATCTCCCCACTTGATTTGTACAATGTCCCTATTGTACATTAAGAAAATGAAATAAAAAGGAAAGAGTAGAATTAAGACAAGAAACTCCCTGAGCATTGCTTTAAAATTTAAAATTTGGCGAAAATCTTTATATTATTTTCGTCTTTCCGCAAGCTCTTTAAAATTAAAAACTTTAATTAATTAAAAAAAAATTACTGGAAAAAAATAAAATCTTTTAGATTATTTCTGTCTTCTCGTAAGCTCTTTATCCCCTGTGCTCACAAAACAAACCAAAGCATACAATCGTTCTACAAGAATTATGAAGTATACAGGAAATACAAACCTAACTCACTTTTGTAGGAATCACGGTTGCATTTATCATATCCAACAAGCCTTTTAAACCACTTGGTGGCCTAAGTGGACGAGTTTAGTCTCGTGAGGGCTTTCAGAGAACATACCCACAAAGTTCATTTATGTATACAAGGTTTAGACATGTTTAAAACTACAATTATTAGGATTTCAGAAGGAGGTTATGGCGTAACTCTGGTGGTTACGTCGTAATCAAGTAGTATGAAATTTTTTAAGTTTTTAAAGAGTTACGGTGTAACCGTGATATAGGTTACGTCGTAACTATAATGGTTACAGCGTAAACTAAAGTTGTTGCGCTGTAACTGCTGCAGATTCAGCAAAGTTACCACATGATTATGAGTCGAGCCATTCTCGATAAGTGCCTCCTAGCTCCTAGATCCTACAAAACAAAGTTGAAAACATACAAACCAACTAATATGAAGAATGAAAGATAGTCACGGGGTGTCTCCCATAAAGTGCTTGTTTTTGTTTGAGTCACGAGCTTGACTCCATCCTTATTTGCCAAGTAATAAGGTGTTCTTTCCCTCATTCGAGATTAAGTACGAGTAAGAGTAGCAATGAAGACCATGAATTGCTACTTGGTAGGGGAATGACAATTAGAACCATACTGCTGTTGAAATTTCATTTCCCTTGATGACTAGCTTACTTAGTGTAGTAATTTCTGAATGAAGGTCTTACAATCATATGTTTTTATAACAGGGTTATCATATTCTTTTTTGACAACCTCTGTAATATGAGAAAATTCCTCCTTAAATTTGTTTAATTGCTTGTTAGACATAGGATTTGTAGCCAGTGCTACATAGTCGTCGTCAGGTTGTGTGATGTGAATCGTCTGAGGGGTCAAAGGTTGCACTATACTATCATTTAGAGGAATATCATAATCCTGTTCCTTTTCTATTAAAATTTTATCCATATCATGGACTAGGCCCAATGGTATACACGGTGGCACTACTGGTTCAAGGTTGGGTAAAGTGTGTATGGTAGGGGTTAGAAATTGCCTTAGCCTTTCTACATCCTTGCTTGTAATGTCCCAACCGACATCCATGTCCCTTTCATCTTCCTGAGCTTTCTCATTATGAATTTCCTCAGGATTTCCAATCATGTGGATGGTTTTATGAGTTTTGTAAGGGCTACCTATTTGTTCCTTCAAATGTCCTAGAAACGGCGTAGGTAGTAAGTCATGAGGAATCGAATCCTTCATGTTTTCCTTACCTATTGTCGTTATTTCCTTGACCTTTTCTCCTGTATTAGTGAGGACTTTATGGGTTAATTAATAAGCTTTTTCCTGTAGGTTCTTTGTTCTAGTTTTAAGTGCCCTTATGTTTGATTCAGTGTTTTCAAGGATCTTCCTCATCTTTTCATCATCCGCGATCTATTTTTTAATTGTGTCTTCATAAAATTTGATGATGGTTTCTTCTAAGGATTCTATATGTCTGCTATGCTTGATTTGCTCGTTCTTGTTTTTGAGGGAGCACTCCTTGGTTAGATGTTCCCCTTTGAAACTTTCGTGAATGGCATCAACGTTGTCCAGGTCATCGTTGATTCTTTCCCTAGTAGTTGTTTCATCATACCAGTTATGCGAATGGTTTGCCATGGCTTGTATTGATTCTAGGGCTTGTGTTGGTGTCATCAGAGGAATGAACCCGTTATAGTCAAGAATTTTGCGAGTGGGGATGTCTAATCTAGTGTAGAAGATATGAACCTTCTGTTAACAGTTCAGATCATGCAGCGGACATTGGTAAAGAAGATCATTGTATCTTTCCTAAGCATAATACAATGTTTCGTCCTTTTCTTGCTTGAAATTATAGATTTTTTCTAATTCCTTGGCAGTTATAAAAGGGTGACTATCTCCAAATAAATTCTTTTTTAAAGAGATCTCATGTAGTGATTGACCCTTCGGGAAGCCTGTCTTTCCATCTCAAGGCTCGTCCCTTGAGTGTAATTGGAAAAACCCTAAGCATAATGGCATCTTGAGTGAAACCAGGGAAGTGGAAGAGATCCACAATCTCTAATATTGTACGCACATGTTCATAAGCATCTTCATCATCGGTTCCTGTGAAACGTTTGCGTCTTAATTCCCTCATAAAGTTTGTATTTATCTCAAATTCAACGTCATCGCTTATCTTGGGGTTCAATATGCTTGGTTTAATGTCATCTGGAATCAAAGCTATATACTGCTCTATGGTGAGCGCGATGATGTCTACATCATCTTCCATATCTGAAAACCTATAAGAAAAACTAGCAAAATATATTTACAAAAAGGAAATATATACAGAAATTCAAATTATTACTAATTTTTAGTTCCCCGGCAGCGGCGCCAAAAACTTAATGCGTATTTTATTTTAAAATATATTTTTACCAAGTTTTAAATTTATAAAACTCGATGTACTTGACAACGCACTAATGGGCAGATAACCCGATCGTGGGTAGTACAGAATGGTAAATCCGAGGTCGTCCCAAGAGCTAAGTTGTAATTAGTTTTAATTTGAAATGTCACGTTTTGAAAATGGTTTTTGATTTGAATTGAAAGGAATAAAAAAAATAACAATAAAATAACTGAAAATAAAAGAGTTTAAGATATCAAAAGAGAAAACGTGCTAACCTAGTTACTTCATTACTGTTGTTATGAAAACGCATTCCCGTGCAATGTTAAACAATGGTTTCATTAGCGGTTTCTAAGGTCGATAGACTTGAATGTGCATATATAGTCTATCCTATATTCCATGTGATTCTGAATCAGTCCCAAATCATCTGGGAGGTAGATTATCCAGGTTGCAGTGATTAATCCCAACTATTCCCAAAACGTATCTAATAATCAATAAAGATTATTAAACCCTCTCTGAAAGAGTTCATGTGCTTTTTAAGTATATTAAGTGATAAGTGCGGTGACCGGTTAGTTCCTACACCAGGTAAGGAGTTAGTGATCCTCTCTAGTACCCATTGAATCCCATATGGACAAGATAATCTAATTATGGGGCAAGGTAGGTCTAAACCACCTGTACTACCAAAACCCAAGGTTACACGAGAGTCAAAGAATATCTAATGAAACTGTGGCAAACTAGAAGGGGGGTTGAATAGTGTACCACTTTTTATTTTGATGTTTATGTTTGTTTATAAAAACTTAGATTTGACTTTTTGTGAATTCAATACTTACAAAATATGAATAATATAAATAAGTGAGAACAAATAAAGAAATAAGATATAAGAGTTAGAAAGATCAAACTATAACACAAGGATTTATAGTGGTTCGGTTACGAAGCACCTCTTCGCCCTACTCCGCTCCTCGAGCACCTAACTTGAGAGTTTTCTTCACTATGTCAACAAACTCCCTTATGGCAGAGAAAATTATACATAACTTTCGCTTATATCAATTTTCAACACTAAGCTAGATGTCGAGTTCACGGCATTTCATATTTAAGCAGTTGTTACGGCGTAACGAGATATGGTGTTACGCCGTAACCTTTAAATAATGTACATAAGTACGTGATCTTCATTCCATATTTGTGGATCTTTATGGTTACGGCGTAACTGAATATGGTGTTACGCCGTAACTCTAACTTTGTCAAGATTTCCTTCCAAATATATGGTTACGGCGTAACTAGATATGGTGTTACGCCGTAACGTTGTCCTTGATCTTCGTACTTGCTTAATATATGTTACGGTGTAACCATTTTTTGTGTTACGCCGTAACATTCTTCAAATATTTACACTTTGAGTCTTTTTTCCCTTGTTTCTTGTCACTTTCTAGTATTTCACCTGAAAACTACAAAATGATAGAAAATATCTTGTTTTCGAGTATTAGTGAAACATTTGCAGGTAATATAGAAGGTATTTTGACACTAAAAAGTATTAAATATTTGATGTTATCAGTTGGATATCAAATTCATGTATAATTATTGTTGTTGAAGGTATATGGAAAACATTCATAGCAAACCTCAAAAAGTGTTAAATAGTTAAAAGATATTACTGAATGTGCTTTATGGTCAACTAAACAAATAAGATTGTACATGTCTATTTAGACACATAGTTTCTACATAATTTTAATTATAAATGTAATAGACTTAAGCCCACAATTGATTTTGGTCAAGGTACTAACCTAATCATCCAGTGCCTCTCTACAGTTTGAACAAGAGTTGTCTCAACAAATAAACTATAATGACCGTTAAAAGCTTGAATAATCATTTTCTTTACTTGTTGAAGGCATCACCTTCCTTCTTCTTTCTTTTTTCTTCTTATCTATGTTCTTTTTTATATGTTTGCATGTAAATAGTGTCATATTCGGCAATACAATTGTATGCTAGTCGATAGTTTCCTCCTTTTACTACCTAATTTTACTACCTAATAACTTTAAAACTTAATAGGGAAGTAGCTAAGAAATCACGAGGCTCAAATACGTACACTTGTATAAAAGTTTAACTTATATAAATTACCCTGTACTTCTTCTTGTTTACGACTTTTTTAGATATTAAACTTTAGTCGTCAAATATCTAACAAATACCGACGACTTCTTCAATAAAAAATATCAATCATAGCTTAAAACTAAGCCATTTTATTGGTTTAAAGAAAATAAATGAAACGACAATTTGGTAGGAAAAAGAAAGATTAAAACGAAGGAGACCAAACGAAGTCGTTTTGAAGAAAAAGTAAAAAAAATGCAAACGTACCCCTAAACTATGCAACGAGTTACAAAAATTAACTTGAACTTTTTGCTAGACCTTTTTATATAATAAATTTTATTCGTCAAATATGTAGCAAATATTCAGGGGCGGGTCTACGTATGAGCCACATGTCACACGTGCCACACATAGTTGTCCGCGATGAAGTGGAGTTCTTTAGTGATTTTTTGTAGTTTTTTGAAAATGCTACACTCATTTGTAGAGAAAAATGGGCTCAAGCTCTGTTTTGAAGAGAAAAATATGAAGATGGGGGAGATGAAACTAGATGTGTCGTAGTGTGCATTATTTTATTTTTTTGTCCCTTCTAGTTAACTTTGTTTAATTACTTGTTAGTATGTATACGTAACGTAGGGGTTATGAAAAGAAGGATGATTTAGGTGTTTTTTTAGGATAGAGATCATTTAAAGTTCATATGAACTTTACCGGTAAAGTTTTCTCACAAACACAACAGTGAGGCCTACTGAGCGACTCGATTTACTTTATTTTTGTAAGACAACTTTACCGGTAAAGCTTACATGAACTTTAGAGGATCTCTATCCTTCTTTTTATGTAGTTTTAATATTATACTGAGTAGACGATTGTCTTTGTTAAGACTTAAACGTTGTCGAACCTCTCGCACCGTTCACACTATCCTTGTGTGGTTGCAACTTTTAGGTGTTTTATGATTTAAGAAACTTAGAATAGACGGGTGGAGTGATAGGTAACTCGTCATATGGCTTTTTCTGGCTTATGGTGCCGCCAAACCGTCAATTTCGCTCTGGCATCGTTATCCGACACTTCGACGGCCTCTAAACGACGGGCGTTATTTGTCTTCTTTTCTTTGAGTTAGTGGGGTATTTTTAGTGGTGTGTTATGGTGCTCACATTCCCTAATACTCCGTAATATGTTATATAGATAGAGATGATGTTTTAATTATAGTGGTTATACGATCGAAAAAGCAAAAAAATTAGTTTTTTGTGGAAAACTAGAAAGGGGGTTGAATAGTTTACCGCTTTTTAATTTCAGGTTTTAAGGTGTTTGTAAAATTTTAAATTCGACTTTATGTGAATTCAACACTTACACAAATCTTGAACAATATACTTATTTAAACAATCAATAGAATGATATAAGAAATTAATGTAAGACAAGAGATAAGAGTAAGAACAATCAAACCACAACGCAAGGATTTATTGTGGTTCGGCAACGAAGCACCTCTTCGCCCTACTCCACTCCCCGAGCACCAAACTCGAGAGTTTTCTTCACTATATCAACAAACTCCCTTATGGAGGATAAAACCGTACACAACGTTGCTTACACCAATTTACGACACAAAGCTAAATGTTGAGTTCTAATCTTAGCTAGAACCAATCTATCACAACACGACTTCACTACTTGTTTACGACTTCACAACTTCACGACTTCTTCACAACTTTAAGACTTCTTCACAACTTCGCGACTTCATTTCACAACACTACTTATATCACAACTATCTAACACTACTTGGTAAGATCACCACGATCTAACTATACTTACAAAGATCACCAAGATCTAGCTACTACACACAAATACAAGATATTTTTGACCAGACCGATTTTTCACCCGATTTTCCTTATTTTCCAAAGTGTATGGCCGAGTAGCGATTAATTGGCGATTACAAGGCCACGTAGGCCGATTTTTGCAACATTGCAAGTTATGATATGGATGCAACAAGATTGCAATACACACTTGAGGTTTAATACTTCTTCCCTTGATAATGGAAGTATTCTTCTCTTGCACTTGAGGGATTAAGCTTGGATCACTTGGAAACAAAGCTTTATGATTAAATGATCAAAGGATTTTAATGAGATGTGTGGGCTATTTTTGATCAGAAAGAATGAGTGCAAAAGGTGAGAAAATAGTGGTCAAAAGTCTAGTATTTATAGGACATTCTAGAGGAGCGTCTACCTATGGGCGGTTCCCTTAAATAGGTGGGCAGTCCCCTTAAAGATAAGGGGGCCGCCTTAGACTTGGTGCTCCCAGTTTGTCCTTTTGTGTAGGGGAAATTTTTTGAAACTTTCTAGCCGTTTTAGGTTCGAAAATGTGAATTTCAAAATGTTTATTTTGAATAAAACATGTCTTTTAATTGTAGAAAATGTTTACAACATTTTATAAAAGTGTGAGGTTGAATAAATATTTACTTTGATCATAAAATGCATTAGCAGTTATTTATTCATACCTTTAAGTGAAATAATTTTCGAAATGAAAATTTACTACTAATTACTTGTTTACGTTTAATTTTACATTAAACGTTTTTATATTTTGTGAAAAATATTAATAATGTTTTTAGGCATTATTTCTATAAAAAATCTCCCCCTTTTAGATGATAACAAAATTTAAACTCATTACATGTAAAATTATCTTTAAACAAGTATTTAGTTTTATGTCATTTCTCCCCCTTTTTATAGAATCAAAAAGGTATCATCGAGAATTGCTAATAAAATCGACAGAATAAATGCTCCCCCTTGATGTGTGCTCCCCCTTATTCGAGGGCATGAAGGAATCGAGCTATGGTTTCTTGGCTAAAAACGAGTTAGAACAATACAAATATTTCTAACATGTATCAAGAAGGAAAATATGGCATAATAATAATGCAGCCAACAATAATCATCCATTAAAAGTAAAATAGTATGTGAATCACACTCATGCATACATAAGGAAAATAAATAACATGCTAACATACATGAAAATTTTAAACTACAAAAGTCCTATAACTAGTAAAGCCCCATAGGACTTGCTTGCAAAATGGTGGATGGATAATTATTTAAGAAGCTAAACATAGAGTATGTTTAGTTTGGGGAAGATGATGGAGGTGGTGGGATGATGGTTGTTGGTGGTTGTGAGAGCATATGTTCAGTATATGAAAACATATATTGGAGTTCATCTCTCAATCCAAATATGAGAGTACGATTGTGAATGCAACACAAACATGAATCTCCATGTGCCTCAAAAAGGTTCCAAGGAATGGGATGACCAAAGATAGATGGTGAAGGTGATGGAGTATCAAATTAGACATCAAGTGGGGTAATTAGTGAAAGGGTGAGAGTGATGTCTATTGATGCATTTTATTAAGTTGGAGGTAGTAGAGAAACTCTTAAAGGAGGAGATGTTGGTAGGTTTAAGTAACCATTGGGTAAAAGTGATGTTGATGAGGTTGGTGACTTGGGTATGTAGTCAATTGAGGATGAAGAATTATCTTTGGTTGATGATGTTTTGGAGAGTGCATTAAGAGCACTAGGTGATGATAGTTGAAGTTTGAGTGATGGAGTTTTTGTGTCATTTTGGGTTAAATCCACAAACAATTGTTTTGGTGAAATGATGTGATTTCTAGTCTCTTGGAGGCTTTGGAAATGGAAGCTCTAGTGGATGCCATGGATGTTGATAATGGTTGATGAATGATGAAGAAAATGGTGTATTGGAGATGATCATTTGGAGGGGATTTATGGGAAGGAAATGGTTTGAAAATGGAATGAGTTTGAACTAGTTTAAGTTATTCCAAATTATGTTCGAGCATTCTGGGCAAAGATAGCTGAGACTAGGTAAAAGAGGGTCAAAAAGCAGGAAAAATATTGTTTTACCCGTGATTTGCTAGGGCGGTCCCCTTAATTAGGGGTCGGTCCCCTTAAAGATAAGGGGGCCGCCCGTTATGAATTAAGGGGGCCGCCCTCTGCTGGTTTCCATTTTTCACAGAAAAATGACTTTTCTCAGAATTTTTGTGAGAGCATTTTTGTTTTGGTAGTTTATTTGCAGCAAGCCTTATTGAGTTTTATAAGCACATTTAATCATATAACATGTAATAAACCTATCAAATCATGAAACCAAAGTAGCATAAGTAGTTGATTAAATAAAACAACCAAAGGTTTAAATTATCATAGCAAACAAGTATCTAAAGATAACCAACACCCAAGTCTTTCCGAATAAATCAGATAATCACCACACGAGTTGTTTAGAACATACACATAATCAAGTTAAAAATTGTCTTAAACACCATTTAGCTATCTAGCTAATTTCTCTCCTATGTCTTCACTTCTTCTTCTTGTTAAACACTCCTTTTAGTGCCTTTCTAAATGATTTGAACCCTCCGTACATCTCCTCATGCATTCATTGCATTTTGTTGAGCAATGTGGTTTGTCGTGCAAAGAGAGTTTCATCGGTTTGTTCAGAAGAGGAAGGTATTTGGTAGTTTTGGTAGTCGAGTGAATGAAGAGAGTTAATATAGGTGGTAGGAGATGGAGTACTTGCTCGAGAAGTTTCAACATCATCATCATCATCATTGTGTTGGTGAGATGACGTGCCTTGATGATGAGAGGATGAAGAAGAGACGAAACGACGTGCCTTGCCATGATCACTTCAAGGTCGTCAAGTTTGTCTTAGGGCAAGAGGATGCATGACTCGTTCAACAATGTCATAGGTGCCATTGTCAAGATGAGGATATGTTTCCATAACGTATCTATAAAGACGAGTTAAAAACATGTCATATGGAAGATTTGCGGTTGGAGTAGCTCTGGCACATTCGATTCTTTTGAAAAAGAAATAAGCAAGATTGTATTGTTCTTCGGCAATAACACAATACAAAATGTGTGCAAGAAAAACGGGGAGACGGTCATGATGTCCTCCTAGTCTGAAAACATTCTCTCGAATGAGTTCTTCCCATTGCTTCATGTCGGGGCTTAGTTCTTTGGTGAGAATTTGATTCAGATTTAGAGCAACTGTTTGACTTTTAATGGTACGGTCTACCACGAAATGTTCCAATTCAAGAATTCGACGAATGTCGTCGGGAGTAGGAAGATCGTGCAATATGGTCCCTTGGTTTCTTGAGAATATTCAAGAGATGCAAGGTCCCAGTCGTTTGTAAAAACTGCTTGACCATTGTATGGAATTTTGAGGATTTGACCGAATTAAGCGAGAGTAAGAGTTATGAATTCGTGTTGAATCATAAAAGAGATGACAAGATAGCCATATTCATCGGTTTGTACCGTGACTTGACTATAGAAGTCTAGAATAAATCTCAGAACAATCGGTTCGTTGATTTGAAAGAGGCAATTGAAGCGAATGTTAGTAAAGAGACGCTCGATATTGTTGGATTTGTAGTAGGCTTGATCAACAACACGACCTTCGTGAATGTTGCGGTTTTCAATAGGTTTGTAGAATTGGGCAATAGTAGGGGAGATGCCGGGAATTTTGGATACTTTTGGGATGTAGGATTTAGTGAGAGATATATCGGTGGTAGTAGCTTTCGGCATTTTTGTCACCTAAACAAGTCAACAACAATGTCAAAAAAATGCAAAAATAAAAAGAGTATGTAAGAAAAATACTATATGTGGAACCAAAATTACTTCGACTCTAAAAAATAAAAACCTAAGAAGTAATTTTTATGTTCCTTAGTTTATTTTTAACTCAACTTTAAGTATTGACAAATGTATACATTAGATTGTATATTTCGTCAATTCATGTGAGTTTGTTTGCAATTGGCTTATTACTAGTAAAGTATTTATTTTGACTCAAAAATTCTTATTAATTCATGATAAGCCAAACGCTCCCTTATGGGTAGAAATCTTGTCCAATATGTCAAAATATATATGAATTATATATTTTGATGACTCACACTAGTTTGTTACGTGTTTATATACGTGATAAAAATGTAGTGATGGCCATCTCGACTCTAAACAATCATCCTAGGAGATGAACCAAACACTCCTTTATTTTTATAAAATTTTACTCATTGATTTGAAATATATATATATATATATATATATATATATATGTGTGTGTGTGTGTGTGTGTGTGTGTGTGTGTGTGTGTGTGTGTGTGTGTTTGGATAATCAATACTTGATTATTTTTAACATGTTTTGGCATTAATCAACAATGTGTAAGTTTTAAAAATACATATATGCAAAAATTCGGCCATATGTTCATTAGTATACATGTTCTTAAAATTTTGACTCAATAAGTGTTTTGATTCAATCCTATCAAGGTTGTAGTGTTCCTATGACTATGGGAATCATTATAGTTATGGAAATCCTAGACTAAATCAAGAAATATAACATACAATAAAGAAATAACCACCAATTTTGATTAAGAACAAAGATTGGAAAATCAACTAAAAATAAGTTGAAAAACGTACAAGAATGTTGTTGATTGAATTTTTTTAGTGAAAGCCCTTTGCGAATTTTGTGTTAAGTTGGAAGATATTTGAGGTTTTGAATTTGATGGTCAAATGGAGATGGTTTTTTCTCCCACACCAAAAACACAAAATTCATCACAGCAGGTGGGAGAAGAGGGAAGAGAGAAAAATGATGTTTTGGTATAAAACTCGACTGTAATGAGGTGTTTGGTTTTACAGATAGGCAGTCCCCTTAATTAATTAAGGGGCTTACCCTTTTTACATGGCCGATCCCCTTAATTTTAAGGGGGACGCCACCTGAAGGAAAAAGAAAATTTTCTTCGATTTTTGGCTAGTTTTGTGAGAATGAATATTGATAATTTTTAATTAACTCTTTGTTTAATTAAAAAGTTTCTTTGACTAACTCGGAAGAGATAATCAGGATGTGAATACATAAGATGATTTGGTGACTAGAACTCATACGAACATGGAATGAATTAATTTCTAGAACGTAAAAAATTAATTGATACTTTTTGAATGGGAAAAGAGTAGATATTGTATGAGGATGATAGATTGAATGGGAGTTAAGACATCAACAATGTGATTTTGATAGACTAGTTTGAGGCGAGCGTCGAGGTGGAAGGGAGTTTGTATTCATCCATAAGTGGTTTCAAGACTTTTCGATGCAAAACTAATCTACTTCTATGTTTAATTATTATCCACTAACTCATTTTTTTCTTTCGTCTACGTGAGTTCGTGGCCATATAGAATATTAGCCATTTTTATAGTGTTCATCATAGTAATCCATGTGAAAGAATGGTTCCTAATAAACAAATTCTTTTAAAAAACTAGAAAGCCAACAAATGGCATTTCTAGTGACTACCGTATTTCCTAACTATCACTAATACAAAGTATATCATATACCGATCTATAATTTACGTAATTAGAGAGTGAGACGTACCTTAGCCTTCAAGAGAAATTACTTTAAAATCTTTAAGTTGAATTGTAGAAGCCAATTACCATAGCCTTCAAGAGAAATTAATTAGAGAGTGAGACGTACCTTGTCCTTTATCATAATGCCTCTTTCATCCTTCTTGTTCCTGAAGACCCATTTAGTGCCAATAACCCTTTTACCATTTGGTAAATCCACCAAGGTCCAAACCTTTTGTAATTTGAATTGTAGAAGCTCATCCTGCATAGCTTTAATCCAGCTTGGATCCTTCAATGCATGAATTACCTTTTTGGGTTCTTCTTGTGATAGAAAGCAAGTAAATAAGCAATTTTGAAAGTCTTTATGGTTTGTTCTTTATTGAACTGAACTAAACAAACCATGTTCTTTCATATTCTTTATCATTCTTCTTGTTTGGGGTGCTGAATTAAAGTCTCTAATAATTTGTTCAACTAGATGATCTTTGTGTATTCTTGTAGTTAGAATAGGACTGACATGCATAAATGTATTCAAATTGTTCATGTCAGCCTTTGCACCAAC
>BQNB010115252.1:0-21596 GCA_026074375.1 Tanacetum coccineum
TGGGTCTCCGTTTAACATTGCAAAAGATGATCTCAGTCTTGGAAATCTCAAGTTCGTCCCCAAAAGCGAAGAAGATGAAGTCTTTGGAATGAAAATTCCTAAGGAGCTGATCACGGACAATATTAGAAACGCACCTTACTACAAAGCGTACTTGGAAATGGTTGCAAAGCATGATCATAAAATTGCAGCTGAAGAGGGAGGAAAGAAGAAGTCAGCATCTAAAGTCGATCAGTCTAAGAAGCCTGCAACTGCTAAGCAACCCAAGCCAGTGTCTTTTAAGCAATCCAAACCTGCACCTGCTAAACAGCCGAAGCCTGTGAAAGAAAAATTAACCAAGTCTTCTCCCTTAAAGAAATTCGGCAAGGGTAAAGTGAAGAAAGTTAGAAAAGGGAAAAGTTCTCTCTAGCTTGTTGATGAAGAAGAACAAGTTCATCCTGAGCCTGAACCTCAAGTGGAAGATGAAGAATATGATCTCCAACGAGGTATGCAAATGAGCTTGGAATCTTTTTAGGCACATGGTCAAGCACCTGTTTGCGGAGTGGCTATTCATGAACCCGTAGCAGAAACCATCTGACAACTCCTTATGGTTGAAGGCAAGGGAAAAGGCATTGCAACTGATGAGCAAGCTGCACTATCACTACTAGATCTACATAAGCCTAAGAAGAAAAATACCATGGAATAATTCTTACTCAAGAGGCGCACTCCAGCAACTAAGGAGGCATCAACTGGACCATCTACACAACCTGAGGATGACTCATCCTCAAATATAGTCTGTGATACTCCGTCTCCCACAGATGCAGAAACATGTGCTGATACAGATAAGACGAACAGTGAAGGTGATATAGAGATCCTGAATATTGGTGAAGAACAAGGAGAAGATTTGTCTAACAAGGTAGATCTAGAGGAAAAGACTGCTGAAATTGATGAAGGCCAGGCTGGATCAGACCCTGGTAAAACACCTGAGTCTCGACCTCTACTAGAGCGTGTTCTCATGGAAGAAGACCAGGCTGGACCAAACCCTGGATAAAGTAATGTGGCTCTTGCTGGACCAAACCCTGAGGCCATGCATGATGACTTCGTTACCACAGTGTACCCACAAGTTCATGAAAGTTTGAAGTATACAACTGAGGAACATGTCCACCTAGAGAATCCTCTAAGCTCATCAAGGACTCTTTCATCAATGAAGAATCTGGAAGATAATTTTACCTTCGCTGATCAGTTCATTAATGACAAACCAACGGAAGAGGATCCGGGCAAATCAAATGTGGAAACTAAAGTCGAATCCATGGTCACCATTCCTATTCATCAAGCGTCCTCCTCAGTTCCTCCACTATCCACTCCTTTTATTGATCTCACACCTCCAAAACCTGTATCTTCCACCAGTCAAGAACCAATCTTTAGAGCCACAACCGAAACGACAACAACAACCCTTCCACTTCCACCACCTCCACAACAACAAAGCACAACAGATCCTGCTATAGCCTCTCGTGTCTCTGCACTGGAACAAGTATGTGCTAACTTTAAGAAGAGACACAAGCTTTAGGACAAGACTGTTCAAGGTCTTTCATCCAGGGTTTTCACATTGGAGCTTCGGGATCTGCCTTATAAGATCGATCAAACTGTCAATGAAGTTGTCAAAGAGGTTGTATAAACAGCTCTTTAAGCTCCACTTTGTGAACGCTTCAGAGACCTGTCCGAAGCTTATATGAAAGAAATTCTTCACCAACGGATGTTCGAAAGTGGCTCCTATAACTCTCATCCTGATCATAAAGCTCTCTACGAAGCTCTTGAGGTGTCAATGGATCGCGACAACCAAGAAGCACTTCATGAAACATTGACTACCTCTCGCAAGAGGCGTCAAGATGATCAAGATCCTCCTCCACCACCTGAAAAGGACTCTGACCAACATAAAAAGAAGAAGCAGGATTCTGATACATCTGCTTCACAATAGCCTTAAGCTTAAACGTCCTCAGTTTAGAAGACTACTGACACAAGAGATGCTCCATCCAGCTCTTCAAAGCAAAAGCCTGATTTCCAATCTACACAGCCAACTGATGACATTCTAATACCAGATGATATGCATCTCTCAGATTCAGAGGACTCCGGTGCTGATCATCTTCTAAAGATCAAGACCAGACCAGACTGGTTGAAGCCTATCCCTGAAGATGAAACATCAGAGACTCTAGAACAAGACTGGGTCATTCCTCCGAATGATTTACCTGAACCTAAAAACAACTAGGTCGATGCAATTGCTAAATCTAATCAAGATCCAGAAGAGAACAAGCTGCTTCAAAAAACTGGAGATATGGGCTCTTTCATCAAATGGCACTACAAACGAATTAGGAAGTCAAAGCTCACAAAAGCTTATTTGGAAGGTCTAGTGTTCAAGCTGGTCAAACTATTTCACAAGAACAACATCTCCCTACAATTCCAGATGGAAGAGTGTCACCTGTTGCTGACAGACAAGATTGATTTGACCAATCCTGAGGGCAATCGGGTTGTGCCTGACGTAAGCAAACCATTACCTCTAGGAGGCCCACCAGGTCAGGTAACAATTCAACCGTAACACTTCTTCAATAAGGATCTGGAATATCTTATATCAGGTGACAAAGATAGAAGGCATGCTCTCTCGATATCCAAGTTGAAAGCGGCTTACTACCAAGACTTTGGGCTCGAAGAACTCGTACCGTCACAGTGGATTAAAAGTAAACGTGAATATGATGTTAGTGCAGCCTATGGTATTTCTTACTGGTGGTTTAAGCGAAAGGAATTCTATATTACCAAACATAGTGCCCCCTCTGATCGTCATGCAGTCAGGTCTCATATGAAGATTCTTAGTGTTGTCAGTCTAAAGACCTACTCCAGATACGGGTAAACATATGTAATACAAAACACCAAGAATAAGCTGTATATAAGTTACCACAATAAAACACACAATACAAAACAAGTTACCACAACAAAACACAAGAATAAGTTCAAAATAAGTTACCACAACAAAACACACAATCATCTTTACGGCAATCTTCACCATCTGATTGGTTCCAACAAAGATTCAAACCTATTCACAGTAGTTTAACCTATGAATTAGAACATCAATCATCAGAAAACGTGTGGAAAAGTTTCAAACTCGCAAGGAGAGCTATCAGACTAAGCTCAACTTACGAGAACCAATTAGGATGCTACTGATTTCTCTTCAAAGAATATTACAAACCCTTGTGTTCACCTCCAACCGAAGGGCCATAATCTACAGAGAATAGGAATAATTAGAAGCAGATAAGAGGGAGACTGAGTGCACAAGTTCAGTGATGGCAACGTTGCTGACAAATTCAGGAAAACAGGAATACATGGTTAAAGACATGTCAGGCTTATCAAGTAACAATCCAGCATGGAAAATAAATCCTGTTTACGGATGATAAAAGATGAGTAAAGATTTTAATGGATGTGATCAAGAGAAGGCTCGAAGAATAGTGAAACTTTTTAGAATAATCGAAAGAATTTGTGAGTGGAAGTTAAGAGAGTTGGACTAACAAAACATCATCCAGAGAACTGAATGATTTCATCATATCCAACACTCAGGTCAATAACCTCTATTTGTAAAAAACATCTGTAAACAATATTCATATTATGTAGTGATATCAGTTATGGTGTTAATATGTCAATGTATAAAGTTTCATGAGTAAATCAATAAACTCCAAATCTTTCAAAATTATTAGACTTGACACTCAATCAAACGTACCCTCAACGATGAGGGTAGCATCAAAATGTTCCCAATTCTCTGAGAATAAATCAGCACAAATTTCACCCTAGTTTTTCTAACATATATTGTAAAGCCATTGAAACGCACAATATCAAAGGGTATTTGTAACAAACCCGGGTAATTTTTGAATTTTAGATGACTATTTAAACCCTTTGACTATTTTCGGTTATTACATTACTTTTATGACTTTTGACCTTTTAAATTGTCTCATAAAAAGAAACAAATTTACCACGCTTACCTTAACATTTTCGAACCATCATTTTAAATAATAAAACATATTTATATTTCATGTACCTCATTACAAATTTATTTTAAAACTTTATTAGACTTGGGAAAACAGAAGATATATGTTATTCCTAAGTTGGACATATAAAAAAAAACGACCCCCGCTAAATCACGTTTCCAATGATTCGGACCTCTAAGTAAGTTTAATGTAAAACGACATTCCGGAACAACTTTTTAGATATGTCGCCCGAGAAAAACCCGAAAAACAAGCAAATAAGAACCCGAAAATACCCTCCTCTGCAAAATTATTTTATGAAGAAACGAAAACAACCGCGTACCAGACGACGAAAGTAATTAAATAATATTTAATTCACTCGAACTGTTTTATTAAAAAAAAAATATTAATAAATTTTGTTAACTCATTATTCAAAAGCGTTTAAATTAAAAAACGCAATATTCAAGTTTACACCATTTTTATGAATGTTCAGACAAAAACAGAATCCCCGATGACAACACGCCAAACAACACAAACATTAAAAATTGCCAATTATACATACAAACAACATCCAACAACTTCTATCCAAGACCACAGTAAAAAGAGTTCACCCTACTTATGGCCCGCCCCTTCTAACAAAACCCAGTAATAAGCCACGACCCGTACACTAGCCCCTTAACGCGTCGCCCGACCACAATACCATACACAAAAGGTACAGCATTTGGTCCCTTGATGGTAAAACATTACAACACAACCCTAGACTAAAATAGAGACATGACACATTTTGGAAAAACGTTCTATATAATTATAAATATTACTTGATACAATCATTATATAATAAAAACCTAGCCACACACACCTCCCGACTTCTCTTCCATCATTTATTGGGCGCCGCTAAGTTCTACGAGACACCGGTACCAACCCCCCACCGCCCAGCCACCTCACAACCACCATCTAACCACCCCTTCGAAATCCATTCCCCTACCGCCACCTCCGACATCACCGGTGTGCTACCTCGTCATCCCTCATCATCCCTCTCCCCCTCAAATCCATCCCCCGCTGACAACCGAACCAAAGCTCCCACCTACCCTCCACAACCGTCCTGTCACCCACGACCACTCACCACACGAGCCACATACGCGATCCCAACTAATGGGTGTCGACAACATGACAAAACAACACAAGCCCCCCACGCGGGTCACGAAATCTAGACAACAACACAATCGCCCTCCCACGCCGTGGCTTCATGAATCAGGAAACTCACCCAACTGGTGGCGTTTAGGAAAACCACCCCAACGCCCCACCAGTTGCTATTATTATCGCCTCAAGCCACCATACGGATATATAGTGGATATAATAGACATCCACTGTTTGCGAGTAATACCATCCCTCATTCCCCGGTATATCGATTAATAAGAAACACAAATCCCCCCGAAACCCCCTCGACGAAAGTTCCGTCACCCCCGGCACCCGACAAGGTGTGATAAACCTCCAGATCACCAATCCAAACCACCACATACAAGACTATGCGTTTGGCAGTCACCACACCACAAAGGGTTGCTTTTGTTTTTATATGGTTAACAACCATAAGAGTGTGTTATGGTTTAACCATAATCACAAAGGGTGCTTTTGGTTTAGTATAAACCACCTTTTTGTGCGTTTAGGCATATATCACCCACATTAGGGTGCATTAGGTTATTTGATAAGAAAGCACCAAAGGTTGCGTAAATGGGTAACCATTATACCACAATAATCGGTCGATTGGTGT
Source organism: Tanacetum coccineum (assembly GCA_026074375.1). Taxonomy (NCBI): domain Eukaryota; kingdom Viridiplantae; phylum Streptophyta; class Magnoliopsida; order Asterales; family Asteraceae; genus Tanacetum; species Tanacetum coccineum. Next base: position 5,746 of record BQNB010115252.1, read on the forward strand.
ATAACCTATATGCATCTAAAAGGGTAGTGTTTGGTTGGGCACTGAAAACCCATAAGGTGTGTTTGTGTTAAGCAGGAAAAAAAACCGTTAAGGGTGTTTTGGGTGAGCCCCCCCCGATCCCGCTTAGAGAATAATGTGAAGTAGAGCCAAACACAACCTTAACCCGGATGAAAAGTGATTTCACACCCACTCTACCAACCCAAAACACATACCGCAAAACAACCCTCACCCCCCTTAAACCGCATTGATGTTACATTACCCACCCAATGAAAACACCTCAGACAAATCACACTACACCCAAAACACATAATCAACCCGAAGCCTACCCAAATCCCCCACTCAATCACCCCTCTCCCCCCCCAAATCTAAAATGTACTCCCCACTTCCCCTTAAAAACCACCCCCTCCACTGACCATCCTCACCCCCCCCTACACACCCACCACCCTACCACCCAAACCAACCAACCAAACACAACACACTCCCCCCCTCACCCCCTCATCGCCGAACTCCACTAAAACACCCTCAATACCAAAAACAACAGCCCACACCCTCCCCCCCCCTCCACACCTAACACACACAGAACCCATATATTGCACAAGCTGCCAACACTAAAACTCACCCCAGCAACACCGAAAATTCCCCCCACACCACCCCTAAACCCTACGAAACGAAATGAGTCACCATCCCGCCACCCGCACCCCACCACACCTAATACACCAAAATCCTCCACATGTAAACACGAACTATAGACACCTAACTAAACACAAAAACTATTAACTAATTATCCATACCAAAACTAACAAACCGTAGTATCAATCGCACACTATTACAAACTTATATGAAACCAAAAATACACACCCCTTCAAAAATACACACTACCCCGACAAACAAACCCAAACACACAACCACAAATGTCTTGTAATAGACGAAAATAACAAACCTACCATTACAGTCCAACACAACACATATAAACTAAATACCTACAGACCACACAAACCGGCAAAAACAACCCACCATTAGAGAAACATCCAAACTAATACAAAAAAAACACACCCCCCCCACCCCACTACCCCAAACCCCCCATGTGCCCACACACACAAAACCACCCCAGATATACTCGAATCCTATCCCTACAAACATCACACCACACCCCCCCACCCCTAAACCACAGCTCGAGGTTACTACAGGCCGTCACGCGTCCAACCGCAACTTATACACACCTTCTTTCGGTTAGCTCTTGATACCAATTTTAAGTAATAAGATATCACTTAAACTCGATCCAGAGGTCAGGGAGGATTAAACAAGAACTTAGCCATATTATTGATGAGAGAAAAAGTAGAGAGAAGATATGTGTATCTAGAGAGAGAAACAAGAACACACACACCTTTACAAAATGAATCCTCACCCCTCCATGGAAGTATAGAGGGGGTATTTATAGGTCAAGACAAGGGAAACTATTCTAACTTAACAGTTCTAGTCCCTATGGGTCTTGCCTAATGATAACTAGTGTAATTCCGTATAAGTTAACATATTTTCAGGGTAACAATATACACATACTTGAAGGAGATTGTATTACGAAGGGCTTATTATAATGAATACAAGATCTCAGAATCCGATTTCAAGAATCTGCACCCTAATGACTTTGAAGACATGTACCTGCTTCATCTTTAAGGCAAGCTCAACCATCTGTCTGGTTTTAATAAAGTTAACCTATTCAACATAGTAAACCTATGGATTAGGAACATCGTCATCAGAAAACATGTGGAAGACTTGTAACTCGACATTGAGAGCTATCAGACAAAGCTCAACCTAACAGAACCAAGTTGGGATGCTACTGATTTTCTCTTCAAAGAAGATTACACCATTGTTTCCAAGCCAAGGGCCGTGATCCATAGAGATAGGAATAATCAGAAAAAGATAATGAGGGAGACTGAGGTGCACAAGTTCAGTGATGGCACGCGGACAAGAATTCTAAAAAAGCTGGATCACATGGTTAAAGACTTCAGGTTGTTCAAGTACAATCTGGGCATGGAAAATAGAATATGGTCTGAGGATGATAAAAAGAGGAGTAAAGAGTTTATGGAGGTGATCGAGAGAAGGCTCAAGATTAGGAGAATATTCAGGAATCTCGAAAGCTTTATGAGTGGAAGGTTAAGAGATGTTGACTATAGACTTATCCAGAGAACTGAATGATTTCATCATTCCGATACTCAGGTCAATATCATCTTCTTTTTTATAATATATCTTGTACATTATTATAAATATGTAGTGTATCTTTAGGGGTTAAGTGTCAATGTATAAAGTTTTTCATGAGTTTTTCGTTAAACTCAAAATCTTTCAAAATTTTATACTTGACACTCACACGTACCCTCATAGATTGAGGGGGAGCATTAATATGTTCCCTATTTGGCTTGTGTATAATCAACACATTTTCTCCCAGTTTTCTAACATATTTAAATCCATTGATATCTAAAATAACAAAGGGTTTGAAATTTTTGATAAGGGGAGAAAATATGATTTAAATATAAAAATTGATAAAAATGTGATTTTGTGTACTCATGTGTATACTCCATCCTCCTTATGCTAAAAATTTTCATTTATCGATGCACATGTTGAGGGGAAGCATTTTTGAAAAGAAAAAACAATCGAGGTACAAAAAAACTTTGATATTTATATCACAAGTACCTGATTGAGTTTTTCAATTGGTTTATGGCAAGGTGAACAGTACCAAAAAGACCGATCATGTATTTACTTTTATCAGAGTTATAAGGTTGGTAAGATTAGGTATTCGTTCCCATGATCTAGCCAGAACCAGAGGGATCTACCCAGGGACAACCCACTAGTTAGTGTAGAAGTCCTTAGGAATGATACAAAAAAAGAGTAAAAGTAAGAATAAGAGAATAGTACAGACTAAGATGTAGCTAGTATTTGAACAAACCCAACAAGGTACTAGTCATGAAGTCTCAATAAGCACTGAAGGGGTTGAAGAATTAAAAACAATTGTAAGGATAAATGGTTAAAAGAAAGAAGCCCTCCATACACCTAGGCAGAAACCGGGTCAATACATCTGCTGTCAGAATCACAATGATGATTGCTGACATTGAAGAAAGTCGTCATGGATCCAGTGATGCAATGCACAACCCTCCCTTACCACTTATAATCTCTTAAAAGATTTTTGTTTCATTTCTCATGGAGACTAAACACATTATCTATTAACTTTCTCACTTTGAGTTAGTTGATCTTGAAAAGATGACAGTCCGCTCTAGCCTCCGATCACTAAAATCAAAACGGACAATTGAGTCTAGAGCTAAGAGATCATCAATTAATATCATTAGGATACTATTCCATGTTTACTTGTCATTTACACAATGTGAAAACAAGGATTATCATAAGAGTCCTATGCATTATCCTTGTGGTATTGCTAGAACATCCGAGTGATACTTAAGTATTCACAATGAAGATGGAAATCTTGCTTGAGCCAACATCATATGGTGTCTGTCAGTTATTTTACAGCTATATGAAAAACGGGTATCACGCAACTAAAATAGGTTAAAAAACATAACCAAATAAAAAAACCCTAATTTTTTTTCCTAATAAACTCAATCTCAACTAATCAGTCGCATTTGACAAACCAATAAATCCTATTTTTTTAAATTAAATCTGAATCTAAAAATATAATTAGTTGTTACTAACCTTGGAATCAACCCCATTTTATTATTATTTTGACGATTTGGTGTGTGTGTGTGTGTTTTGATATCAGTATTCATATCTGATGTTTTGAGAGAAGGTATTGTGATTCGGTGGTTTTAGTTATAAATAGGCAAAATCCATCCATCACTTATTAGAGCATCCGATCTTCCCTTCTCAATAGCTTTTTACCCTTTAGTGTCATCAATTATATTACTATTGTTTTAAAACACTTTAGAAAAGAAGAAAAAAAATGAGATTATATAAGAAGTTAAAAAGCATAAATTGATAAAAATATTCTTTTAATACAGAACTTCAAACAGTTGAGGATTTACAAGTTTATAAAAAGCTATGGTACAAGCTTTCTTATGCAATGCAAGAAAGTTATTCAAAGACTTTTTAAAATAGTAAAAAGTTTTTGAAAAATTTTTAGATTGCGAGTGCTCTAAAGTTTTACCTCTCTTTACAATATAGTAATGAGTCCGGATGACGACAAGCAACATCATAAGAATCATCAAAGACAACCCAACAGAATTATGCTCGATCCGTCGTCCTTAACTGTTTTGTATCACATTGTTAAGCTCGACAAACGGACAAAGAGAATGTTAGTCTCTTGTTAAGTTTTTTTAAAGACGTGTAAAAGTTAAATTTAGCCAACAAATTAAATCCATACGATACGTTGAAAGCAACAAAACAAGAGTATGGGACAAATTATGCATCACATTGTTCATCCTAGGACAACTTTTGTTATTTGCATCAAGGAATTTCATGTTAAAATAATCCCATGATCAAGATCGGGATCCTATAAGATCTTAACCTTGCAAAGATCCTATGTAAGATCCGGAGCGTTTTTGCTTTGCAATATCGTAAAATCGTAAGATCGTAAAAATCATGTTTTCAGGATCAGAAAACATGTTAAAATAATAGTGATTGGTTGGATGGTTTTTTGCGAATAACGTTTTTTTTACTTTAGGTGACAACCAAATTGCTGTACTTTACAAAACATGTAAAAAACTCGAATTCTTTATATTTTTATTTTTAATTTTGAAAAAAAACAAATTTTGGTCGAAAAAAAATAATAATAGCCGTCAGTCGCAAAAAAACTGTAAAGTTAAATCAATTTAAGGGTAGCTTACACAACCAAGAACCACTTGTAATTTATTAATAAATATGAGACATGTGTATTAGTCGAGTCACACAGTCGGTTAATCGAACTCGTCTATTTTGTAATTACAACCCTATTCGGTTGTGGTTAGCAAAACTCTATTTATAATACATGCCTTGAACAAACAAATCAAAACACTTTCGGCTATGTTTGGCTACGGGTTTATGAGGATCATAAAGAGCATGAACTTATAATATAAGCTAGCTTACGTAATAGTATTTTGTTTGTCACACGACATGAGTTTATGAAAGCTTTCATAAGCCTGCATAAGCCCAAACCAATTGCAACGAGCTTATATGAGATAATACGGGCTTATAGTTACCAAATGCCTCTTAGCCCAGCAGTATGTAAGTGGCCTTTCAACCTAAAGGTTGTGGGTTCAAGTCTCGTTAGAGACATGTGAGATAGAATTTATGAAATACGTGACATTGATTGTAGAAGTTTATCGTTCTAAAGTAAATATGAGCTTATATACTTTTAAAAAGATATATGATTACTTATAAACCCAAGCCGGCCATAGTTTAACATTTTAGTAATAAAATAATGACCATTTTTCTAATCATTTTTTAAGATAAGGAGGTGCAATCTTGACCATCCATCTCATTTTAAGGAACCACATCATAAAGTGACATGTGTCACATTTTGATTAAAAAATCACCTCTATTTTCAAATTGAAATATCTTTTTATCAATTTAAATTTATTATGATCTAATTTAACCATATTTTTTATCAATTTAATTTTATTATGATTTAATTTAACCATATTTTTTAAAATTTTGTGCTCTTTAATTCAACAACTATTTTGATATATTTTTATATTTGTTTTGTTTTTTACATTTTTAGTGAGTTTATTTTATGTTGATTTATATTTTTTACAACTTTAACCTAAATTAAATATAAACTTGATACTGTTTTTTTTTTTTTTTTTTAAAACTTAATAGCTTTCGGAGAGAGTGTTGTCTTTTTACATGCGAGATTAATTATATTAATATGGTGTTGCGGGAAAGCTACGGAAAACCCAAACGAACACATACAACGAACACATACATTCAAAGTGTTGTGAAACGAATTTATTAAGTGGGTAGGAAATTGCGTAAAGAGTTGAGTTAGTAAAAAAATTTACTTGTCATTCACACAAGTGAAAAACAAATAGTTTTACATAAGAGTCTAGCATTATCCTTGTGGTATTGCCAGAACATCCGAGTGATACTTAAGTATTCACAATGAAGATGGAAATCCTGCTTGAGCCAACATCAAACAAGCTCATGGTAGGTGACTTATGAGATCCTTAATGGGTCAAACTTGTGACACTGGATATCGACTCGGTCCAGCTTATGAATTGACGGTTGATGAATTTTGATAAACGCTTAAAACTCTCGATGTGTTACAAAAACACTTTCTCAAGTAACATGTTGATTGATTTTCAAATCAATTTTCTCTTCAATCGGTGAGACTTTGTCTAACTGATTCACTCATACTGTGTTGTTTGCTTTGAGGCACTCCGGTATTGAGAACGGCTAGTGCAGCTACGAAACCCTGTCAAGAAGATTCTTCGGAATTCTACCTGATCACATGTAGTATTTATACTGATAAACAGGGAACCATGGTTATTACAACCATATTCGGCAAAAGTGAACAAAGACTCTTTTGTTTATTACTAACGTAAACCTGCAGGTATTCCCGACGGTAGCAGCTGGTGGCCGGAGACAAGTCAGATTCATAACCACATGCTCATACTCGACCGACACTTACAAAGACATCATGAAAGTTCAAGTAACCGACTGGATACTCGTGCGTTGGATAGTTGGCCACTCTCTCGAATTGGACTATCCGGTACCAGAGACAAGTCAGATTCATAACCACATGCTCATACTCGACCGCCACATCCTAAGACATCATGAAAGCTCAAGTATATGTTTCAAAGCTTCTGCAACTCTGATATCAAAATCTTCTTGAAGTGATCAAGTATTAAAGTTAAAAGAACTTCAAGAACAAAGAATAATCAAGCTTTCAAGATCAAGAAAGGTATGAGCATGTCGGTCCAGATGTCACAAGCATAAGATAGCGAAAGACCACAAGATGATGATTAGAGATTACTTTTGGCTGATGATCTCAAAGAAGCTCAAGATCAAACACACAAGTCAAGTTAAGATTAAAGATCAAAGATCACTACATCAAGGTACAAGATATCAAGATGAAGAATCAAAAGACTACGGGCTGATACACAAGATCAATCAGAAGATTTCCGAGCTTAAGTTAGTAGTTTCTAGGGTGACCTCCCTTAGGGGGAGATTGTTAGATACAAGAAAAAGACTCGGTTACCCCGTGTATTTTACAGTTTAACGTAGCACGTAGTTAATAGTTAATCGTATGACATTCGGTAATGGGACGGGTAATAAACCCAACGTGTAAGCCCATACCCATGGCCTAAGGGACGGTTTTGTATCAACTATATAAGCCTCTTCCATGTGTTGGAAGAGGTGGTTAGTCATTTCAATATTCAAGTTCCATTTTCTCTCACTAGAAAGTTTCTCTCCCACTTTCTCTCTCTAAGAAATCGGCTATACCCATAATCTTCCATTGTGTTATAATTTCCAATATCCTACAAATCCTCTTTAGGGTATAAATACCACCCTCCTAGCTTAGTAATCATCCATTTTTTCTCCTTTAGTAATCATCCATTTTTTTCTTTATCATTTCTTTCTCTCTTTACATTCCTCTCTCTCTATATATATTTTCATTTATTTTGTATATATGTGATGATGATTTGATATTGTTTAACAGGTGGTATCAAGAGCCTAGGAGTGTTTAGTGATTTGTATGCATTTTTTCTTGTCAAAACCTTGCAAAAGTGCGCGTGTTTGGCTTAAGTACTTGAACCAAAAAGTCACAAATTTGTTGATGTTAAAAACCATAAAGTTTGTGATGTTAGTAGTAGCCTAGTAATACTTAGTTTTGCAAAAGGAATTAAGAAAAAATGTTAAAAAGTGTGTTTTTAGGTGATTTAAAAAGTTGTATTCCGGAAATATTTGAAGTTTGCGAAATATGTTTTGAAGGCTAAGAAATATGTCACAGGTTTATGTTCTGCGAAATATGTTTTGAGAAATATGTTCTGAGAAATAAGTTCTGAGAAATATGTTCTGTGAAATATGTTATGAGAAATATGTCACATGTTTATGTTCAGCGAAATATGTCACAGGTTTATGTTCTACAAAATATGTTCTGAGAAATATGTCACAGGTTTATGTTCTGCGAAATATGTTCTACGAAATATGTTTTAAGAAATATGTCACAGGTTTATGTTCTGCGAAATAAGCATATTTCTAAGCCACTGATTTACGATCTGATTTCATGCTTTGCGAAATAAGTCACAAGTTGTTTATCCTGCGAAATGAGTCACAAGTTGTTTATCCTGCGAAATAAGCACTCAAATTTTAGAACTTTGTAAAATCCTGTGAAATAAGACTTTTATTTTCTCGGTTTAAGTGTCTATTTCTTGCTTTCAATTGCTACTTTGGGATTCAGCTTGTAACCACTCAACTTTATGATTCATATTCATAATCACTAAAACTCTTTCTCACCCTATCTATCATTACATCCTTGGCTTTGGTTGACTCATCAAGAATTTATTCGGCTATGTTCCATAAAACGTCCATATGATTAGAACTAAGAAACGCATATTTGTAGTGGGGGGTGATGGGGGGGGAAGTTGGTGTTGTCTCTGTGTAGATTTATTGTTTTTTTGTTTTCTTACGCCCTTCATTCCTCTCCCTCGTCCTCCCCCCCCCCCCCCCCCCCACCCCCACCCACCCCGAAACAGCAAAACTACCTTTTAGTCACAAGTTGTTTATCCTGCGAAATAAGCACTCAAATTTTAGAACTTTGTAAAATCCTGTGAAATAAGACTTTTATTTTCTCGGTTTAAGTGTCTATTTCTTGCTTTCAATTGCTACTTTGGGATTCAAGCTCTTTAACCACATCAACTATAACTCATAATCACTAATCACTAAAACTATTCTACTATATCATTTCACATCACCTTTGCAATGTTGACTCATCAAGACATTTATTCTGCTAGTTCCAAAAACCGTCCACCTATGCTTAACAAAGACAACTATGTTCCATGGTCTTCTCGTCTTCTTCATTATGCAAAAAGTAAACCAAATGGAAAAGTGCTTGTGAACTCAATCAAGAATGGTCTATATGTAAGCTGAATTATCCATGAACCCGGTGATCATAACAGTGTACCTCTTATAGCTAAGTCTACTAATGAGCAGACAGATGATGAACTCACAGAGAAAGAAGTTAAGCAAATGGAAGCTGATGATCAGGCAATTCAGACTATTCTCATGGGTCTCCCAGAAGACATCTATTCTATTGTAGAAAGCTATGACATAGCTCAGGAAATATGGTTACGAGAAGCAGGCTAAGTTGTTTAATGAATGGGAAATATTTACTTCCACTAAAGGAGAATCCACTGAATCATACTATCATCGATTCTTGAAGCTAATGAATAATTTCCCCAGAAACAAACATTTTTTTAGAAAAGATAGCCAGCAATCTCAAGTTCCTAAACAATTTACAACCTGAATGGCAATGATCTGTCACTATTGTTCATCAAACAAAGGATCTGCATGTAGTAGACTACATTTAGTTATATGATTTCTTGAAATTTATTCAAGTAGAGGTGGATGCAATTAGATTAGAGAGACTTGCAAGAACACATGATCCCTTGGCACTAATGGCAAACTCTTATAATCCTTATAGCTATCTAGTGTTTCACCAAGATCAACCATCTCCACTTACCTACATGCAATAACTACAATCTAACAACAACTATATCCCACAACCTTCATTCAACATGAACTACATGCAACAACCAATGCCAAATCCTAAAGACATTTCAGATCCCACAACTACAATAAACATGGCACTTGTACTAATGGATAAGACATTCAAACTCAACTACTCTACACCAACCAACAACAACCAAAGAATTTCATCAAACCCACACAACAGGCAGATTGCATAGTCGAGTATGAATATGGGTCAAGATAGACAGATACAGATGGTTGGAGGTAATGGTGGGAATCAGTTTAGACTGTATGCTGGGCAGAATGCAGGAAATTAGATTGGGTACAATGCAAGGCAGATTGCAGGGAATCAGAATGGGTGTAATATGGTACAGAATGTCGAGAATCAGGTTGGGTAGAATGCAGTTTAGAATCCGGGTATTCAAAATGTTGGGAATCACAATGGGATTATTGTTGTTCTAGGGATTGCTAATCCGAATATGAATCCGAAAGGGAATGGATATGTTGTAGCAGCACGGGCTGAGGGTAATGGTAATGGGAATAACGCTAATCAGATAAGGTGTTACAACTGCAGAGGATTGGGTTATCTTGCTAGGAATTGCACAGTCAGACCAAGGAAAAGGGATGTTGCTTATCTTCAGACTCATTTGCTGATAGCTTAAAAGGAAGAAGCAGGAATCCAACTTCAAGCTGAAGAATTTGATCTTATGGCTGCTGTTGGGGATATTAATGAGAATGAGGAAGTCAATGCCAACTGCATCTTGATGGAAAATTTGTAGTAAGCATCAACATCGGGTACTCAGACTGAAAAAGCTCCCGTCTATGATTGAGATGGATCAGCTGAGGTACACCATAATGAAAATTGTTATAATAGTAATATATTCAATATGTTTACTCAAGAGGAGTAGTATACTGAACTACTCGATCTCATTACAGAGCCACATACAGTTCAACAAAATAACAGTAATGTTATCTCTGTGGAATCTAGTGTGGAACATAGTGGAGGAACAGTGGAACAACATCCTGCAACTGTTGAGGAAACATGTGCTTATTTTGAGTCATTATATAATAATTTGGCTATTGAAGTTAAGAAAGTCAACACTGTCAATCGCAAAATGAAAAAAACAAATGCCGATCTGACCACTAAGCTTGCTAGATATAAGGGTCAAGAAAAAAGTTTTGAAATCAATAAGGCATAATTTGATGAACTTGAAACCAGTTATAGAAAGTCTGTTTATCAAGAACAATGTCTTACTAAAAAGATAAATGCTTTTCACTTAAGTTCTGCTAAACAAATAACGGCTTTAAATGAGGAAATTGCAAATCTAAATAACCAGCTTTCGAAGGAAAAATCAATTGTTTCTCTTCTTTAAAAGGAAAAGAAAAAGTTCAAAAGTGATTTCAAAACACGCGAAGACGAGCTTCTTGATAAACAAATTCAATATGAGAAAAAGATAAAGGAATTGGATAACATTTTGGTTAAAATGGGTCAATCGATTCAAACGATGCATATGCTTTCACCTAAGCCAGACTCGTTTTACCACACTGAATAGAAAATGGCTCTGGGTTATCAAAATTGTTAGAAATCGAGAAAAGGCTCGGTCACTTCCAAAATAGTATTTCGTAGATCGTAGTTAAATGTTTAGTAAAATGTAAGCTAACCGGGCCAAGTCCATGGAAATCCCATGGGGTGGCCGGCCTATGTAGACACATAAATACCCTCTCCATGCCTTGGAGAGGGTGTTGGCTCATTTCACATTCTTCCTTATACATATTTGTTTCTCTCTCTAGAAGTGTCCAACCACTCTTTCTCTCTCTAAGATTTCTTACGTATATTGTGTGTGTGATTAGATAACTAGTATTCTATAATTGGTATCAGTCTCCATGGGGTGAGTTAGAGTGTTTTGTGTGCGTTTTTTGATCAAAAAGGGTGCGTTTTGGTTCATAGACACGAACCAAAAAGTGGTAACTTTTTGGGTGTAAAAAACTAAAAAGCTTGTGTTTTTATGCTTTTATTATCTTAGTGATACTTAGTTGTACAAAAGAAATCAAGAAAAAAAAGTCAAAAAGTGTGTTTTTGAGTGATTTGAAAAGTTGGTTTTCCGAATTTTATGAAGTTGTCGATTTATGCATATGAATCTGCCGAAATATATAGGTTGTGATATTAGCCGATTTATGTAATCTACATTAGCCGATTTATACAAGTTTTGAATCAGCCGATTTATGCAAATTAAATTATCCGAAATATACAGAGTTTGAATCAGGCGATTTATGTAACTTACATTAGCCGAAATATACATGTTTTGAATTAGGTGATTTATGTCGTTTACCTTAGCCGAAATATACATGTTTTTAGTTTCAGCCGATTTATGCACTTAAGCTTAACCGATTTATACATATTTCAGTTTCAGCCGATTTATGCACTTAAGCTTAGCCGATTTATACACATTTCATAATCCAGCCGATTTATACACTCTTTCTAATACAAGGATTCTTATTTCACAGTTTCTTCTTTGATTTGTAAAATCCCGCGAAATATTCACTTATTTTCTTGGTTTAATCAAGACTTGTAAAATCCCGTGCAATATTAATACTTAATCACTTACAAAAAACAACACTTTAACACGAACAACCTCTAATCACTGAACGATCAAGATCATATCTTTTCACATTTCACAATCAATTGAAAATGACTACATTAGCTGAACACATGATAGTTGTCGGTGCTGAGAACCGTCCTCCTATGCTTGACAAGTCAATGTATAACTCATGGAAGAGTCGTATGTGGCTATACATCAAAGGAATAAAAACAGTAGAATGATGCTTAAATCTATTGAAATGGACCTCTTGTCTATCCGACTATTGAAGAAAATGGTCAAATTCGTAAGAAGAAATATGTAGAACTCACCGAACAAGAAAAGCTTCAAGATGACTGTGATGTTCAAGAAACTAACATTGTTCTTCAAGGTCTCTCACCAGATGTGTATTCCCTTGTCAACCATTGTCAGGCGGGTAAGATATCTAGGATAGGGTCAAGTTACTCATGCAAGGCACTGAACTGTCATATCAAAAATGTAAATGTAAACTATACAATGAGTTTGACAAGTTTACTTCAGTCAAGGGTGATTCAATTTATGAGTATTACTTGCACTTTGCTCAACTTATTAATGATATGCACACAATTGGCATGATAATGCAACAAGTTTAAGTGAATACAAAATTTCTAAAAGCTCTTCAACCAGAATGGAGCAAGTTTATGACTAATGTCAAGTTAGCAAAGAACATGTATAATACCAACTATGATCAGTTGTATGCATATCTTAGTCAACATGAAGGACATGCAAATGAAGCAAGTATGCTACGTGAAAGATATCCGGATCCACTTGCATTGGTTGCAAACTATCTAACTCAGCCAAATTCTGCTAAGTATCCACAACAACTATCCTCAACTCCTCAACAAGCTCATTCTTCTCAACCATACTTACAAACTTATGAAGCACCTCATCATCCACAACAATACCAACATCCATTCCAGACCCAACTCAATCATACACCACCATCAGTTCCTCAAAATGCATATCATACCTCTCTAATTTCATAACAACTACAAGCTGAGTTTCCCCAACTAGACTCAAGACTTGCTATTCTATCATTTCTACCAGGTGATGATCCAATTTCTTGTCTAAACAAAGAAATGGCATTTATGTCAATTGTGATGGCATCACGTTTTCCTTCAACCAACAACCAACTCACAACATCTTCCAATCCAAGAAACCAAGCTACCATTCAAGATGGCAGGGTTACTGTTCAACAAGTACAAGGAAGACAGGGTCAAAGTTTTTCAGGTACGAGAACTAAGGGAAATGCTACAATATCTAGGGGAAATAATGCTGCAAGTCAAGCAAGGGTTGTTAAGTGTTACAATTGTCAGGGTGAAGGGCATATGGCAAGGCAGTGCACTCAGCCTAAGAGGCCAAGGAATTCTGCATGGTTTAAGGAAAAGATGTTGTTGGTTCAGGCACAGGAATCTGGTCAGGTATTGGATAAGGACCAGTTAGCATTTTTAGCATATCTTAGAATTGCAGATGGTCAAGCTACTCAGACAACAATTCTACAGAATGATGCCTTCCAGACTGATGATCTAGATGCTTACGACTCAGACTGTGATGATATCTCTTCAGCAAAAGCGGTCCTTATGGCTAATCTCTCTAGTTACGATTCAAACGTCCTCTTCGAGGTACCACAACGTGACACTTATCAAAATGATGATATGATTAATCAAAGTGTGCAAGAGATGCAGTATTTTGAACAATCCCTTATTGATTATGTTCCAGGTAACAAAATAACAAGTGATAGTAATATCATTTCTTATGAACAGTATCTGCAAGAAACGCAAAATGCGATTGTTCAAGATACTAACTCTTCTGCACAACAAGATGCCATGATAATGTCTGTGTTTGAATAAATGTCTAATCAAGTAACTAATTGTGATAAGATCAATCTGGAAAACAAAATTGTTAATGAATCCTTAACCGCTGAGCTTGAAAGATATAAGGAACGAGTCAAAACTTTTGAACAAAGACTTAATATTGATTTGAGCAATCATGAAAAATTTATTGATCTACAAATGGATGACATGATTCGGAATAGGAATGCACTTAAACACGAAATTTAATCACTTAAACAGATTCTTTCTAAACATGTCAAGGAAAAGGAATCGTTATTGCAAACATTTACTGTTTTCAAAAAGGAATCCAAAGAAAAAGAAAATAAACACATGGACAAAGAAGTTGATTTAGAAAAGAAAATAAAGGAACTGGACAATATTGTCTATAAAGTGGTTCAATCCGCGCAAACAGTACACATGCTAACGAAGCCATAAGTTTTTTATGATGACACTCACAAACAAGCTCTTGGTTAGCAAAATCCGTTTTATCTTAAGAAAGCTTAGCGGATTAAGCCAACGTTGTATGATGGTATTGTGATATCTAGGAAACATGATGTGATTTCCGTGGTTGATGAAGAAGAGACATTGATTTTAGAAGAAGAGAGTCGATCAAAAATGCGTGCAAAACAAAATGACCCAATTTTAAAAGAAAAGAAAATTAATATTTCTCTAATTAATTCGTCTGAGTTGAATAAATTGTCTGAGGATTTTGGAAAACGTTTTGTTCCACAAATGAAATTGTCTACAGAACAAGCTTTCTGGTTATCGTTTTCAAACCCTAAGTCTGAAAAACTTGTTGTTACTCAAACACCAGTTGAAATAGAGGTTCCTAAAGAACTTCCAAAGGTAAGTTTGGTAAATACAAGTTTTCAAAAACTAAAAAATCACCTTGCCAAATGTGACAAGGTGGTGAAAGTAAGAACCACACCTGATGCAATAACTGAGGGTTCATGGGGTTTTAAACATAGCAAAAAGGTTTTCTTAGAAGAAGTAATTCCATTTATAAATTCTTTACGAGCATCATTTAAAGATTTTGATAATGGTCTTCACAGTGAACTTAATGAAGTGAAAACGGTCTTTAACCAAATTAAAGCTGCTGTTGAACAGTGTTCTATAGACAAGAAATATTTTGATATTCAAAAGAAAGAACTTTTTCTTGATAATGATTGACTCTTGGAACATATTATCTGTCAAAATGTTATGAATATTGTGAAAAATGCTGATGTCGTATATGCACCTGTGTTTCACATTAATAATAAATGTCTTGTGCATGATAATCTTGAAATTGAGCGATTGGAGCAGGTTAATGATCACTTATTTGAACTTCTCTTATCTCAAGATATAGTTTACATTTGTGTAAATTCTCTTGCTACATGCAATAATTGTCTTGAAATGCAACAGAGTTTTATTCGTGAATATAATGAGAATCTAGTGCTTAAGGTTGAGCTTGCCAAAAAGGAACACATGGTTGAAAAGAAAAAATTTAATGAAGTTGTACTCAGATGTTCATGACTTGAAAATCATAGTGCTAATCTTGAACTTAAATTACAACATCAAAATAGAGTTTTTTGAATAACACACCGTTAAACAATTAAAATGCTCCTGAAATTCAAGAATTTTTCAATATTAATGAATGGCAAGCTAAGCTAGAAGCAAAAGATGTCTCGATTGCTAAGTTGAAGAAACATATTGAGAATCTAAAAGGCAAAAATGTAGCTGAAAAGGATCCTACACCGAA